>JBAIAA010000664.1:0-153597 GCA_037893245.1 Crossaster papposus | reverse complement strand
GAAGTAAGGTAATTCAATAATAATTAAGTATTTTTTTTTAAAAGTTTGCAAAGGGTTTTATACTACTTTTTTATTAAAAAATAATTCCCGCTGTATGGTCCACTTACATAATAACATGGGTTTCAGAGGAAACAAACCTGTCTACACTGATTTGGTGAACATGTGAGCTGATTCTATATTAAAATAATATTGTAAGTGAAATGTTACTTTGGTGGTGTTTTTGTTTAATGATCTTTTAATGAAGTTCTCTTGTTGATGTTAAGCTGCAGCAATAACTGCAATAAACAATCCATCCTTGAACTATGTGAACCACTTGGTAGAAACATATACAGGGAAAGCATGCCAGAAAAAGTCCACGGACAGAAGGGGAAGGAGAAATAGCACCTCTTTTGAATGACAATTTTTTTTTTTTTAACACCAAACTCGAAAAGTTAATTCGAAAACGGGATTGAGAACGTTCATACTATTCGCAGGAAAACGAACGTATCTTCTACAAATTAATGTGCACATTTTCTGATATCGACCGGGAAAACTATATTTACTTTATCGTTTTAAACACCACCTGAATTTTGGAAGATGTTATTTAAAATTTAAATTTGATTGAATTAGTATATTTTTGAAGATGACAAATATTAAACTGAGAATGTATACAAAGTGGTTATGAAATTAAATGTTTTTGACAAGAACATAATTTCATATGAATCCGAAACGAACTTCTGGGTACACAGTTTTTGGACATGGTTGTACAGTTTAATTTGTCTCAAAATTAGCGCGTGTAAAATATTGACATGTACATGTACATGTACTATGTTTCCTAATATTGTACGTCGTATGGGATTGAACCATACACGACATGTGCACTTTTGTATCGCGAACAGCGCCCCCTCACGTTATGTAATATGCAGCTGTCCCACCCGGCCACCCCACCCCACCCGCCCCTTTTCTTTTTCTATTTTCTAAGGATGGGGGGGGGGGGGGGGGGGGGGGGGGGGGGGGGGGGGGGGGGGGGTCATCATCCATCACTGCCACCCGCCGACACAGATTTATGCCACTGCATCTATTAAACATTTTGCTACGAACCCTAATCGATGTGAACCCTAAGCGACGGGAAGCGGGACTGCACATATAATCCATGCAGTAGCTTGTTGGAACGTAAATGCAAATCAGTCAGTCTGGGCATGTCACGTACAGCCGAGGCAATGTGTTCAATGTCTGTCGGTGCCAAATCACAAGAGCTCAGGTTCAGCCTATTTAAGTGCATCATTTTCGGCAATTCCTTGGCCCACAATTCGGCCGATCCGCCCAATCTATTGTTGCTCCAAAGGCTCAAGTCAGTCAGTCTCGTTATGTCACGGGCAGCAGAGGCAATGTATTCCATTTCTGTCGGTGTCAAATCGCAATCGTTCAGGTGCAGCCTATTTAAGTGCATCATTTTCGGCAATTCCTTGGCCCACAACTCGGCCGATCTGCCCAATCTCTTGTTGCTGCCAAGGTTCAAGTCAGTCAGTCTGGGCAGGTCGCGTGCAGCCGAGGCAATGTGCTCAATGTCTGTCCCCGTTAGTTCGCAATCATGTATGCCAAGTCTTGTCAGACTTGTCAAGTGTCGGATATGAGGGGCCCATTCTACAGCTCTACATCCCAATGTACAGCAATGTGCCAAGTCAAGACTGGTCAGGTGTTGGTTGCATTTCATAGACGACATGATTTTCTCAAGATCACCCTTCACTAAAGTAGGACTGTAAAGGCTCAGTTCCTCGAGGTTTTCCAGGTAACCCAGGGCGAAGGCTAAATCGCTGACCGAAGATACCCCCGAAACCGAAATAGTTTCAACGCGTGCCAGCTGCGCCGTGCGGTTGTCGGACTCACAGATGATTTTTAGAAGGTATGTGAGACTGCGGAAATCAGTATTGTTACGCACAACGATAAATGATGGGATAAGCGAGTCGCTGGTGAGACACTGTGGGACTTTGCTTGCCTGGCTTTCCAATAAGCAGTTGCGACTAATCGCTTGTATAACATCTGACTGGTACTTTGGCTTATCATCATCCTTATTGAACTTACGATCAAGGAAGTTTACGATGTCAGTCATACATTTCTCATTGTCACCACAACAAAAACGCAACAGGAACTCATTTGAAACCACGCCCTCCATTGTCTGACAAAGTTGTCTTAAACTGTTTCGAAATGTTCCGAATGGAACAACTTTGAACACCGTACGCTTTGCAAATCCCTGGTTCGACACATGCACACTATGCAAGTATTTCGCTGCACAGTATTCCTGTATGGTCTTGTGCATGAATTGTATGTCATTGTGGCATTTAAGGTTTTTGATAACTCTCTGCTTGGTTAGGATGCCTGCTTTTAGTGCCAGCTTCAGTGCATTCGGTTCAAACTCATCTTCTTGAAATGATAAATTGTCATTGTCACGCATGAGTCCACGCAGCGCAGTTTGTCCGATGGCATTCAATGTTTCTGATACGTTGGGCTCGTCTGGCTTTCTTTTGTTTTCATCTGACTGTCTTTCACTGTTCTTGTCTTTTCTTGTGAACATGTAATTTACTGCTTCAGTGAAGAGGCGTGAAATTGTTTCTGGAAGTTGCTTATTTTCCCTCCACAATGCACACATTAACATCAATATCATTGGATTCTTAGCAAAATCACGCAGCGTGCTAGAGTTTTGGATGGTTTTGATTAGTGCATTGCCGCTATCAGGATCATTGTCGTAGAATTTCTGAACGTATTCACTGACATCCTCGTCGGTAAACCCAATGACCTCTACGTGTGTGCAAGGATTTTGGACAAGTGACATCAGTGCCTCAAGATGAGAGGGGCGGGTCGAGACACATATGAAACATTCACGGTATTTTTTTCTCTTGAGCGCTTTGAAAATAGAACCGAACGAGGCCGCATTGAGTGGTTTGGTCTTCATTTCATCGAAACCATCTAAAAGAATCAAGACCTTGTTTGGGTTGGCCAGGATGAATTTATCAAGTTCCTCATTTGCTATTCCCGAATCTTCGTCTAGAAGCTGATCGAAAGAGGAATCAACGAGATCAGATTCCTGCGACAGGGCACACATCTTTAAAAGAAAGACGAGCTCGAATCTGTTCAGGATTTCACTTACCCCATCGGCCCAATCGTATACAATCTTGTCGAAAATGGTTGACTTCCCAACCCCTCCCACACCACAGAAAACAAGGTGTTTGATAAGTTCCCCAGTTCTTGTCTTTAATGTTAATATTTTGTCATACTCTGTTGAGTTTACAGTTTCTCTTTTCTGACCGTCAGTGACAACTGCTACCCCTTCCCGTGTTTCTAACTGTACTTTAGTGTATATGCCAGCTATGTGCTTCTGGTCCTTGTCAACGCCACGCAACAACTGCACGTAACTGCCTGTTGTTTTATAAACTCTCTTTAAAATTTCCCTGGTCTTGTTACCGGCATCTTGGTAGCTAGGAGTCGCCAACCTTGGTTCTTGGTCTGGTCTCTGACTAAGCTGAGGTATTGGTGCAGGAATACCTATTTTAAACCAAAACAAGAAAAGGTGTTGCTTCAATAATACATTGTTTCTAAAATGGATTGTGACTAGTCTAGAAGAAAATTGTATGTAAAAGAAGTGACTTTTTGGTGCTATTGTAAGGCACTGCACAAATAAGTTTGGTAAATAATATATAAGTGTTTTGGAACCTATTGCGCTGTTTATAGTTTAAACTTGTCAAGCGTTTTCTTAAGGAACATTCCCATTTTTAAATCAAAAAAAAATAAATCCAGACAAAAAGCTGGTAACTGCAGGTGTACAAAAAAAATGACTGGACCTCATTCTCTCAAGACTTACTGAGATGATAGCAACTTATCATCTTGTGGATGTGCACCCCTAATAAGCCATATCTGGTTCCTCAAATTCTGATTAAAGATTAAGTTGAAGTCCGTCGCAATGTACAAACTCCTAAAATAAACTCGCCTTTACCACCACGCACATTAATAATGATTATTGATCCCCCCCCCCCCCAATAGTGCCTTTATTCATGTAATTCGTGCATCAATCCCAAATTAATGTGCGACTTAGCCCTTTTTATAAGTGGTACACCTAAAGGGTGCTATTTGGAGTGGGTTTATCAAGAAACAAATTCCAAGACGTCATCGCTATAAATAGTGCCCTCACATTGTATCTATATCCAACTGGCTTATATTTGCACCAAATAAAATTGATGACTCTTAATTAGCTCGCAAACTGACAGTTTTTGTTGTGTCCATGTTTATGTGGTTTACCACCTACTCCTCCAAAATACATTTGAATTGATATCAAGCTATGCTTTTGATTCCATAAGAAGCAAGATATAACACGGGGGGAACCCCCTCCCCCCCCCCTCTTTTAGTGGTCCTTGTGTTTGTGGAATGTTGTGGTTTCTTAGAAATTCCTTGTAGGTGGTAGTGGGGGGTGCGTTAGGTAACAATAGTCTAGAGAGTGTATAGGTATGGGGGAATAAGGGGGGTTCCTCTGTCTCATATTGTGCTGGGCATATTGATTTTGACAAACATGATTGTTTACCTGATCCCTGGATGTAATTGATATTAACTGTATCTGCACCAACAATAGTAGGGTTGTTGCTACCACCGACTGTGATGCCAAGGTTTGCGGAGGTTCCAGTTTGTTGTGAAGAATCTAAAATCAAAAGCAAGAATTTAAATATCCTTAATTAAAGTAGCTAATTACATCCCCAAAATTTCTATTTTTGTAGGAACAAAGTATGGGCCGAGTAAACAATTAATAATAATTATATTAAAGTCAATATTCTCAGAAACTGAATAATTGTGCCAAAAATTTCCGGCTTTTGTGAATAGATCATTCAAATTTCATTATTGTAGAGCTGAACATTGCGATTGTATAAACACCTGTTTATTGTTTCCTCCAATTATTACCTGTCTTCCTACGTTCCTACGTCAGAAAATTAATTTATTTTCTATATCTCCCTCATGTAATAGAGTTCATAAACCGAAATAAAAGGAAAAAGACAAAAATGATTTGGTGAACTATTGGGATGGCAGAGCAGTGGAACTCGCTCATTTTAATTGTATATAGACGTACCGTGGAATCTGGGTACATTTGTACATTCATTTTATTTGTATACCCAACTACGTGTTTTACCAGAGTTACAATCTCTTAAAGTATATATGGATATAATTAAATCAGTTGGACACACAGAACCTAAATGCCGAGAGGTTTGGAAAATGATGGGCAAAAATATATGCACAATACAAGGCCAAAAAGCAGGAAATTGTTGCGATATAGAAAGTGAATAAGACAGGGCGATCGGTGCCACGGTCCTGCATTTCTGCTGGCACTCGGAGACCACGAAAAAAAAATCTTAAGAGGAAACGTGGTTGCATCCTAGGACACAGATCGAGGGTGCACTCCCTGCTTCCTGCAGCTAGTTACATGTATTGTTATTAATACCGTTATTACTATTTTTAATGGCTTAATCGGGCGGGAGGACAAGCGAGGTTCGAATGCTTAGACCGAGAAGAAAGGCATTGAATGCAATACCCGCTTTTATATAGCTATAAGAGCGTTGGGGCGTAACGAAAACGATATATAACGGCTCTATTGAGCCCACCTGTCGTTCGATAACGAAAAGAAAAGGCATACACCAAATCCCGTTCTGATAGCCGAGAGAATGTTAACATGTTCTTGTATCGTATTACGATCGAGGATCGAAACACAAAAGAGAACAAAGGAAACAAAGGATCCTCGAAGGACGGTTTGCTTGTCCGAATTCGGTCCTCGATCGTTGGGGCAAGCGCTAGGTAATGGGGTTAGGGTATAGTAAAGGAATAAAGGAAAACACAATATCGATCCTTGGTCGTTATGTGGTTCACGACTATGTGTGGATTGGTCTGTTGGGAAACAACACCATCCTTGGACCAATGTTTTTCAATAGAAACATAAAGGGTGTGTACATTTTGGTGTTTTTTTTTACTCGACCTACACTTTGTTCCTACAAATGTGAGTAGCAAGGCGGGGGGTACCTTGGTGTTAAAATACTCCAGAGACAACCCCCCCCCCCCCCCCTCCCCAATGTACAATTAAGTGACAACCCTTTCCCCTTTTTTCCAAACTTGGCTCCCAGACTATTACATTTGATATACAATTTGTTAACAAACAATCTTTTTATTTAACTGGTCCCTTCATTGTAAACTGCACTCGGACCAACAATGGTAGGGTGGTGGCTACCACTGACTGTGTCAATGTTCTTCGTGATTCCAGTTCGTTGTGGGGAATCTAGAATTTGAAGCAATAATCAAAATATTCTTAAATAAAATAGCTGACAAATTGTTACATGTACTCGATTCAATATCTAATTATCGACTGTACTTGTAAAATATTGCTTTTAAAAGAAGATAATTTTTTCTTTTTCTGATAATCAGAAAAACAGGGGGGGGGGGGGGGCTACCACTCAACAAATCTTCTGGTGAGATGGGGAGGGGAGGGTGGTAATAAACACCCCTCCACTCCCCAGTAAGGTTATACACTGACTCTAAGCAACTAGCTACTATGTACTGACCTGTTGGAGCAGAGTGGGCAGGTACCGGAGCCTCCTGTGGTTTTACGGTTGGGGCATCAGTCTGTTTACGGGCTGCTTTGGATTTTGCTGCACCCATGGTACTTTGGATCACCCGCCCACAATTCCTGTTAGCAATGATTAATAATAAACTGTGCCTCATTTAAAATAAAAAAATATGATCGACATTGCATCAGGGGTATGGATGACAGACAACCAATGCAGTTCATCCTATGGAGAGACACTGGTAAACCAGTCGTGCATTAAATGTTTCCATAATTAATTGAAGCAGAATAGTTTTCACGGTTATTTTAAAACATTTTTCATTCAAATTCACCAACTCTCACATTGAATTTCGCCCCCTGAAAAGTGATACACCCTTTTACCAAACCAATTTAGTCATTTATCATTTAATTTCAAATTTTGGTCAAACCAATTAAACATTTCTGGGTGAACATTCATCCTTGCAGTTACATACTAATTTCGTCTAAGCTGTTGCCGAAAGGCAGCATTCAGTATGGTGACCCTGAAGGGACTACGCAGATCGTGAATATTGACGTCAATATTCACGACAAATTTCACGACTTTCCTCAAAGTCGCGAATATTGACGTCAATATTCACGACTTTCCCCCAAAGTCGCGAATATCGACGTCAAATTTGACGTCGATATTCGCGTCAAATTCGCGTCAACTTTCCCTGAAAGTCGCGAATATTGACGAAAAACAATTCGCGACTTTGGGGCAAGTCGCGAAATTTGACGTCAAATTTGGCGTCAATATTCTCGACTTTTGGGGAAAGTCGTGAATATTGACATCAATATTGACGTCACTATTCGCGACTTTGAGGAAAGTCGTGAATTTTGTCTCGAATATTGACGTCAATATTTGAGACTTTCTCCAAAAGTCGCGAATATTGACGCGAATATCGACGTCAAATTTGACGTCAATATTTGCGACCTTTGGGGAAAGTCGTGAATATTGACGTCAATATTGACGTCAATATTCGCGACTTTGAGGAAAGTCGTGAATTTTGTCGCGAATATTGACGTCAATATTTGCGACTTTCTCCAAAAGTCGCGAATATTGACGCGAATATCGATGTCAATATTTGCGACTTTTGGGGAAAGTCGTGAATATTGACGTCAATATTGACGTCAATATTCGCGACTTTAAGGAAAGTCCTGAAATTTGTCGTGAATATTGACGTCAATATTTACGATCTGCGTTGTCCCTTCAGGGCCACCATAATTCAGAGATCGAATTCCTCTTTTGTCAATCAATTTCAAACTGATGTTAAATAAATTAGTCTAAAATGTGTGATCGGCTCAAACGCACAGCACACTAATTTACTAAGCATAAGTTAAACATTGATTTGACCACAATTGGAAATGAAATGGTAAATGACTAAAATAGTTTGGTTAAAGCAAAAATAAATGTAAGAATCGGTACATTTGAATACAACAAAATTAAAATTAAATAGCCTGGAAACATAAATTGTAATGAGAAACACAAATTGTAAAATTTCCAAGTATATATTACTATTGGTTCTGACAATATATAAGCCTAATTTGCCTTTATTTTACGTAATACACAGTACACATGCAACAAATAAATGTTCCAACTAAAAACAAGAGTGATCAAATCTTCATGTACAATTTCAGGATTAATCAGGAAAAAAAACAGGTTTAACTGGTTCACCATAGGTTTGTGCACAAACTGGTTTAATTGTCACCCACACACGAATCGTGTGAGAGAGTCTCAACAACCAGACAACATGCCCCCAATAAAAACAAGTTGTCAAAAGTTTGTGCTGCGAAAGAAGGAAACAACGTGCCTTATATGTAGACTTTTTAATCCAGTATTACTCGCTGCCATTTGCTGAATAAACGGCCCTCTATTAAACGGTCGTAATGCCGATCTGTTGTGAGGCCTAGCTGCACCTTCAAAATTGTAATTTTTGATCACAAGTTTTCGAGAGTTACTGATGTCCAAATAAATTTAAGTTTTTTTCTGGTGTGCGTGCGCATATTTATTATGTGCATACAGAGCAAGTTATCGGGTGCTGCTGAACTAATCCCTTTTGTCGATTTCTGATTCAACTTCACGCATGGGTGGTCTGTTTTTCACTCGAACGCGTCTAGTCCATCGATGACGTCAAATCTAGTTTGTGTGCAGACGACAGGCCTTCACGTTGTTATAGAAGCAAAATGTTGGCCCGTAATTTTTTTTTTGGAAGGATTTATTTATATTATTTCCTCCACTTAATTTAGTGCAATAAATAATGTTCTTATTGCAAAGAGTTATCATCATTGGAGAAATTTATCGTAAACTTTTGCAAAACTTGCCCCCGTTTACTTTTCCTCCATCTTGAAACCGTGACGTATCTCGCGAGTGACTAAAGAAACCATGGTCCTTGGCTAGGTTGATGCAGTTGGACTAGCTAGTCAAACCACACAGCAAGTGACTAGAGAAACCATGGTCCTTGGCTAGGTTGATCCAGTTTGACTACCACACAGTAAGTGACTAGAGAAACCATGGTCCTTGGCTAGGTTGATCCAGTTGGACTAACTAGTCAAACCACACAGTAAGTGACTAGAGAAACCATGGTCATTGGCTAGGTTGATCCAGTTGGACTAGCTAGTCAAACCACAAAGCAAGTGACTGGAGAAACCATGGTCCTTGGCTAGGTTGATGCAGTTTCACTAGCTAGTCAAACCACACAGCAAGTGACTAGAGAAACCATGGTCCTTGGACTAGCTAGTCAAACCACACAGCAAGTTATTCACTAGAGAAACCATGGTCCTTGGCTAGGTTGATGCAGTTGGACTAGCTAGTCAAACCACACAGCAAGTGACTAGAGAAACCATGGTCCTTGGCTAGGTTGATCCAGTTGGACTAGCTAGTCAAACCACACAGCAAGTGACTAGAGAAACCATGGTCCTTGGCTAGGTTGATCCAGTTGGACTAGCTAGTCAAACCACACAGCAAGTGACTATAGAAACCATGGTCCTTGGCTAGGTTGATCCAGTTGGACTAGCTAGTCAAACCACACAGCAAGTGATTAGAGAAACAATGGTGTTTGGCTAAGTTGATCCACTGCAGTTGGACTAGCTATAGTCAAACCACACAGCAAGTGATTAGAGAAACCATGGTCCTTGGCTAGGTTGATCCAGTTAAACTAGCTAGTCAAACCACACAGCAAGTGACTAGAGAAACCATGGCCCTTGGCTAGGTTGATCCAGTTGGACTAACTAGTCAAACCACACAGTAAGTGACTAGAGAAACCATGGTCATTGGCTAGGTTGATCCAGTTGGACTAGCTAGTCAAACCACACAGCAAGTGACCAGAGAAACCATGGTCCTTGGCTAGGTTGATGCAGTTTGACTAGCTAGTCAAACCACACAGCAAGTGACTAGAGAAACCATGGTCCTTGGCTAGGTTGATCCAGTTGGACTAGCTAGTCAAACCACACAGCAAGTGATTAGAGAAACAATGGTGTTTGGCTAAGTTGATCCACTGCAGTTGGACTAGCTATAGTCAAACCACACAGCAAGTGATTAGAGAAACCATGGTCCTTGGCTAGGTTGATCCAGTTAAACTAGCTAGTCAAACCACACAGCAAGTGACTAGAGAAACCATGGCCCTTGGCTAGGTTGATCCAGTTGGACTAACTAGTCAAACCACACAGTAAGTGACTAGAGAAACCATGGTCATTGGCTAGGTTGATCCAGTTGGACTAGCTAGTCAAACCACACAGCAAGTGACTAGAGAAACCATGGTCCTTGGCTAGGTTGATCCAGTTGGACTAGCTATAGTCAAACCACACAGCAAGTGACTATAGAAACCATGGCCCTTGGCTAGGTTGATCCAGTTGGACTAGCTAGTCAAACTACACAGCAAGTGACTAGAGAAACCATGGTCCTTGGCTAGGTTGATCCAGTTGGACTAGCTAGTCAAACCACACAGCAAGTGACTAGAGAAACCATCAGGGGAGAGGGCGGGGGAGAGGGGGGGGGGGGGGGGGGAGTGGGGGGGGGGGGGGGGGGGAGGGGGAGGGAGGAAGGGGAGGGGGAGGGAGAAGGGGAGAGGGCTTGTTGGCCCATCCTGGCGTAATGTTTTGCATTTTTTTAAATCTAAAAACGGCAGAAAATATATCTTTACTAAAACATAATGCAAATTATTATAAAATATTATTACTATTAGTAATTATTCGGCATGTTACCACACAAAAAACAATACAATATACAAACAAAACAATTCACCATTGGTACACGCCTGAAGTTGATATCTGCTCATTCCGAGAAAAAAATTCCTTTTTCATTGCAGGGCGGCCATAATTAATTGAAAGAGAAAGGAAAAGAAGACAACGTATCCCAGAAGAGAATGTAAACACGTAAGTCGTGAATATACCGTCTATCATGTTAACAGGACAAGTCTCTTCCGACCATAGTAGGCCTATTAATTATCTAACAGTGCTCTGTCTGAAAATATATATATAAAAAAAATATTGTCTAGGTTTTTAATATTTTATTTCACAATTATGATTCAACTCTAGCCGCTCTCACTGAACTTCTTAAGACGCCAAACAACACAGGGATTCCAGAAAAGGGAATTGTCAATTGGAGGAAATTCTCTACAGCCGTAGAAAACTGAACAGCAAAACACCGTTCAAATTTCAACAAGCATAATTGCATTGTTATACCTCAAAAATAATAGGCCTATTGGAATGTGTGCTATTTAACAATTATTGCTGCAATGTGGAATATGATGTTTTGAGCACCCGAGTGACGCGTTTTGTTATCCTCCGTCTTGGGTTCAAGGTATCTGAGCTCACTGACAGCAGCCGATTACGCTCACACAATGATAGCACATCATTATGTTATACACAGGGAGTGGGATACGCGTTGTTATACACTGTGACATCGTTCATGATACAAATACAGTATCCAAGACTAGAGCTCTAGTCTTGGATACTGTATTTGTATCATGAACGATGTCACAGTGTAAAAATATAAATTCAAATGTATTTTTAAATTTGTTTCTTCTATTCCTTCCAGCAGTCTACTTTTGAACTTCCATAATATAATTAGAATAGACCAAGGCTATTCTTGTCTTCAAAAGTCTCAACAAAATGACTCCTTTGTACATGACAAATATTTTCAAACCACTTACAATAATTCGCGAAACAAGGCAATCAACCCACACGGCACTGAAAGTTCCTTTCGCCAAAAAAGAATGCTACGCCACAAGTTTCGCTGTGAGTGGTGCAAATATTTGGAATAATCTGCCCGAACAATTGCGAACATTGGACTCATTAAGCACATTTAAATCGGAGCTCCGACATGTCATCTGTTAGATATTATGCCAATTGCGCTGATCTACGGAGTTAGAACTTGGTTGCCACTATAATGTGGAGCCGGATAGGAATTTCCCCTTTTAATTTTCCCCCAAAAGGTGGGTTTTTTTTCGGGTTTTCGCCTATCTCGTAAATCAGAATTAGTATTAATGTTTTGAATTCCTGTAAATATCCTTGTATTTATAATATGTACTGTTATTTTATTTGATGATGTATGCAGGGCCCCAATGAAAACCAGTTTTAAACTGTTTGGGCACACCCTGGGTAAAGAAATGGAATAAATAAATCGTGTATACAATGTTCATCAGTGATCACGCTACACCAGTCATCACACCACATTTGCATGCGCCAATACAATATTTTTAGTCACTGTGAGTCTGTGTTGATGGCATGACAACTGATATCAACATAATAAGTTATCATGACAACCACATTCACGATCACGCAGATTAAACAAATCCATAATACTACAGCCGATATCTATACTATAAAAGATGCAGTTTGTTTACAAAGGCGTGAACTTGTTTATTCAATGCCATTGTTATTTCTACACACCCCCAGCCTGTGGCCTAGACCCCAGGTGCGCGTGCGCGTACCTTCACTGACCCCTGGCCGTAAGGAATGCGTAAACGACGCCGACTGGCTATTAAATGCGTACTGCGGGCGTATTTCGTAAACTGCACTGAATGAAATGCGCGCACGTGTTCCTTAACGCACGTCACGTATGAACATTTTTTTCAAGTCTGCGCCTTATCTGTACAATATGGATTTTGGAAGCCTCGTTTGTTTTGCCCAAAACCCGTTCCTAACGTTACAGATGGACGACAGAGGTACGTAAAATTAATATAAATCCTTGATAAATAACGCGGCGTCAAAATATCATGTTTAAAAGGATTGATTCTACAAAATAACAATTGCAAAATGTTAAAGATGGCGTCGCGTGTTAAACGCATCGACTGCAAGCCTAGTTTGAATGTGCCAATATATGGCACATTTAAATTAGACAATTCCTGACCAGAGGGTTAAGATCACGCAATGCATGGTGGGAAAACACGGCGCAGCAAGATCGTAGCCGTGGTAACGAGGTTGACACACCCTGAATAAAGCCTGTTAATTGCCATATATAGTTGAAGTTGGTTTGAGACAATTTAGGCCCCCAGTATGATGCTTTCTAACACCCAGCCCTCTAAAGCGGGACAAATATGACTGAAACAAGTCTACTAATTGACGATTGAGGGCGCGCATTATGCGGTGGGGCCACGGCTTTGGGTGCGGCGTAAACTTTATTTTGCGCATGGTCTTTATTTGATTCCGCACAAATTGTTACGATTTCGAGCTGAAAACATCGTTCTTCGACGTTATTTTTAGGCATTTGAATGGGACGCAGAAAACAAAACTAGTTGGAAATCGCTACTCGAGGAAGTAATTTTACTAATAGCAACACATAATCCGCGATTGTAAAACTGTTTGTCGCGCGCGCGCCGGGCAGGGCGATCCGTCCTGACTAGACTCTTGACTGGATTATCTAACCAAAGAGGGCGCTGTACAAAGGTAAAACACAGTTTGCGGTTGGCCTATCTGGCTTTTATGTTAGCTTTTGTGCCGACATGAAGGAATTCTGACGACGGTAGGACAACCTACAACCGGCGGAGCTGAGACAGTCAGAGCAAAATTCCAGTGTAAGTAACTAGCCTGTAATTGTGCCAATGTTTTTTTAGGACACATTGTAGCAGGGTTGTAGCTACAACTTTTTGAGTGCCGGCTAATTTACCGGAAAAAAAAGAGCGTCAGTCTACTGGGGAAACTCTACTGGGGGAGGGGGGGGGGGGGGGGGGGGTGGATGTCACTCTACTGGGGATGGATTTCACTCTACTCGGGATGAATGTCACTCTACTCAGGGCTGGATGTCAATCTACTGGGGATGGTTGTCACTCTACTGGGGATATGTCACTTTACTGGGGTTGGATGTCAGTCTACTGGGGATGGATGTCAGTCTACTATAGGGATGGATGTCTGTCTACTTGGGATGGATGTCGTAGAGATGGATGTCATTCTACTAGGGATGGATGTCACTACTGGGGATGGTTGTCACTCTACTGGAGATATGTCACTCTAATGGGGATGGATGTCACTCAACTGGGGATGGATGTGTCACTCTACTTGGAATGGTTGTCACTCTACTGGGAATGGATGTCACTCTACTGGGGGTGGATTTCACTCTACGGTGTAAAACTTTCAGCGAATTGCCATCTTGAAAAACACAGTTTGCGGTTGGCCTATCTGGCTTTTATGTTAGCTTTTGTGCTGACATGAAGGAATTCTGACGACGGTAGGACAACCTACAACCGGCGGAGCTGAGACAGTCAGAGCAAAATTCCAGTGTAAGTAACTAGCCTGTAATTGTGCCAATGTTTTTTTAGGACACATTGTAGCAGGGTTGTAGCTACAACTTTTTGAGTGCCGGCTAATTTACCGAAAAAAAGGAGCGTCAGTCTACTGGGGAAACTCTACTGGGGGAGGGGCGGGGGGGTGGATGTCACTCTACTGGGGATGGATTTCACTCTACTCGGGATGAATGTCACTCTACTCAGGGCTGGATGTCAATCTACTGGGGATGGTTGTCACTCTACTGGAGATATGTCACTGTAATGGGGATGGATGTCACTCAACTGGGGATGGATGTGTCACTCTACTAGGAATGGTTGTCACTCTACTGGGAATGGATGTCACTCTACTGGGGGTGGATTTCACTCTACTGGGGATAGATGTCACTCTACTGTGGATATATGTCACTACTGGGAATGGATGTCACTCTACTGGGGATGGATGTCATTCTACTGGGGATAGATGTCACTCTACTGGGAATGGATGCCACTCTACTGGGAATGGATGCCACTCTACTGGGGATAGATGTCACTCTACTGGGGATAGATGTCACTCTACTGGAAATGAATGTCACTCTACTGGGGATGGATGTCACTCTACTGGGGATAGATGTCACTCTACTGGGGATGGATGTCACTCTACTGGGGATGGATGTCACTCTACTGGGGATGGAGTCACTCTACTGGGAATGGATGCCACTCTACTGGGAATGGATGTCACTCTACTGGGGATGGATGTCACAATACTAGGGATGGATGTCACTCTACTGGGGATGGGTGTCACTCTACTGGGGATGGATGTCACTCTACTGGGGATGGATGTCACTCTACTGGGGATAGATGTCACTCTACTGGGAATGGATGTCACTCTACTGGGGATGGATGTCACTCTACTGGGAATGGATGCCACTCTATTGGGGATGGATGTCGACTCTACTGGGGATGGATTTCACTCTACTGAGAATGGATGTCACTCTACTGGGAATGGATGTCACTGTAGGGATAGATGTCACTCTACTGGGAATGGGTGTCACTCTACTGGGGATGGATGTCACTCTACTGGGGATGGATGTCACTCTAGGGATAGATGTCACTCTACTGGGGATGGATGTCACTCTACTGGGGATGGATGTCACTCTACTGGGGATAGAGGTCACTGTACTTGAGATGGATGTCAGTCTACTGGGGATGGATTTCACGCTACTGGGGATAGATGTCACTCTACTGGGGAGGGATGTCAATCTACTGGGAATGGATGCCACTCTACTGGGGATGGATGCCACTCTACTGGGGATGGATGCCACTCTACTGGGGATGAATGTCGACTCTACTGGGGATGGATTTCACTCTACTGGAGATAGATGTCACTCTACTGGGGATAGATGTCACTCTACTGGGAATGGATGTCACTCTAGGGATAGATGTCACTCTACTGGGTTGTCTACGAGTTGTCTACCACTATGCCACTAAATGCCCTGTAGTACTTTTAAAAGACATGATGTGTTTAGACTCTGCCGGTCGGCAAAAAGGCTAACAATTGATTTGGTATAATATGTAGTTTTAGCCCTGGGGAAAAAAAGTATTTTAAAACGGAAAGTAAACGAATGCGAAAATTTGCTGTTTTCGTTTACCTGAGTTGGCGAAGAGTTAAGCGTACTAAATCCAACTGCATTAAAGAATCAAATTTCTTCTTCTTGTTTCCAAATCTCGAGCTTCAGCTTTGTCTGCGTCCCGAGAAACGATGGACGATGACGTCATATTACTATTTAACGACAGTGGTGGTATGCGGATCGGTTGTATGTTTACCTGCATTGATGTAAAATTTTGACTAGATGGAGAGTTCCTCCAATTCAATTTGGCGGAGGCGTGAACCGCACAATTTACTAAACAGACACATAATTTACATCCACCCACTATAGTCATAACATTGCTGAAAAATCATCTTAAATTAGACACAAGGAAATTCATTTTTCCATTTTGTATGCTGCATTAATGGAGTTTCGATCATGTGTATTTTAGGACTGATTTTTGTGTTATCTGGGCCGCGAAAGCTATTTAAACTGACGTAAAATAAAATGTAAAAAACATTATTTAAGGCCCATGATTTAAGGCCGTGAATACGACACTGCCGCGAAGCCTCGTTAATACTAGATTGGGGAGGGGGAGGGGGAGGGGGAGGGGGGTGGGAGGGGGGGGGGGGTGGGAGGGGGGGGGGGGGGGGGGGGGCGAGGGCACGGATATTTCCTACAGGCATCAGGAATATAGGTTTTCCGAGCTATTTGAAGAACAAAAATTGTATTAAAATTCACCAACTATCACATTTCCGATGGAAAATTTCACACGCTTTTGCCAAACTAATTTTGTCATTAGTCAACCAACAATAGGCATCAAAAGGTACGTCGATCTCTAACTACAAAACCAAAGTGTCATAAATACTTTTAATCGAAGACTAAGTACATGTACTGCATTTTGAATGCGTAACAAATACTAAAAAAAAACATCCTTTTATACCATTATCAAAATGGCGACCAAAACCATACCCTAGTGAAACACTAGAACAATATCTGGAAGCCACAACAAATTCGAATTAACATTTGGAGAAAAAAACAAAAAAACAACACGAACTCCATTTGTCTTCCCAACCACCAACAGCCCAGCCATTAACCACGGTGACAGACATCGAGCAATAAATTAACACTTGAACATAATCAAAAGCAATCATATATTTTCGGAACATTTTCCGAAACCTCTATTTATTGCTTAAAAAAGTCCAAAAGATTCGGGAAAAACTACTAAGAGCTAAACTACCACAGCAAAAACAAGAGCTATTTTTGGAACAACAAACCCTCAACCTATTGCTCTCCTTAGGAAAATTTTGAAACCGACTAACAAACATATGGCTCAAACCAAACTTACCAGATTGGAGTATACCCAATCCCAACCGCGAGTCAGCCTCGATTATTTTTGAATCACCCATTTGCAACTGACGAGTACCACGGCAAGGCACGAAAGCATGCTATTGCTATCAAGAGGATTTGCAAATACAATCCTCTGCTCGCATTTATAATCACATTTGATTACCCAACCGACCATAGTCACTCAGTCTCTTATGTCCGCCCACTCAACAATTTAATCGGACATAACCGGCAAAGACTAAATCATGCTTAAAATCCATTTTAAGCCAAAACAAGTCAAGAGAGAGGGAGTGTCACTGAATGGGATAGTGCCATCTCATTTCTAAAATCATTTAATTTCAACGTTTGGTCACCCTTTTTAAACCCGAGGTCGAAATTTTGTATAGAATTGGTAAATTGTTTTTTTAAATAGCCGGGGAAACATATTAAAAACATTTTTGATGTAAAAGAAAATAGCGTGGGTTTTCAAATTTACGAAAATAATCATCGAAAGGGCGATTTTACAATACAAAACAGTGCCTCAAAATTTATTACAGTAACAGCTATAGCTACATGTGTAATTCAATCAAAAGCCACAACAAATGTGAAATTAAAATTGATCAGTACACAGAACAAGACATGATTGTTAATTGTGAAGTTCTATAACATTCAAGTGCAAACTGATTCAGACAAAAAATACCATTGTTCTAAATCAAATTGGTTACTACATTTTGTTACCTCAGTGTTATTGTAAATTTTTAGAATTTCCAGCAGCTTTTATAAATCTTTGCCCATATTAAATAAAACGTAAAATTTCATTAAACTGAACTGACTTGGTTTCCCTTTTTCGTCTGACATACGGCTCAGTATAAACAAAACTTACTCGTTATACAAACTGTGTAATTGTCTTTGTTAAGCAAATAATAATAATCCAAAACAAATCCGATATATTTTAGGGGGAAACATTCTGAAAATATTTAAATGTTCTTTAACTTTATAGTTTAAACTCTTTTAATCAAATCCGGCGATGCAATCCTTGCCAGTTTTGATGACTGGTGCAGAGTTTTATCTTTAAAGACTGACTTTGTGGTTACATGTGAATACCTGTTAAATACAATTACAGTTTTATATATAAATATTATATAAGTTTTAAATGTTGTGTTTTGTTTTTGCTTTTGTTAAAAATCAATAGTGAAATATGGACTTGTAATACTAAGAAACTAAAACATGTAAGTATGTATTCCTTGAAAAAAAAAGCTGTACCGTGATTACTTGTAAATTGTAAATTGTAAATTGTAAATTGTAATATTAAGTGATTCATAATGAAATTACAGTTTTATATATAAATATTATATAAGTTTTAAATATTCTTGTGTTATTTTACTTTACTTCTATATAAGAAACTTTTATTTAACCATTTTAACATTCAAAATCAAATTGCCTGAAGAGTTAAAAACAAAAACAAACAGTCGGTTTCTGTGACTAGTCCCAGTAACCTTTTTAGAAACGCAGTCAAACAGCTTGTATAGAGACAGATTTAAGAATCTTCCTTTAAAATTCGTTCAGAAAAGAAATTCGACATTTTGATTTTGAAGCACGGACATCCCAACTTTAAGTCGTTGATTTTGTCCCATAATTTGCCATTGTATTAAGCTAATTTGTGTCGTTTGTACTATGATAAATAGACAATAAATATCTGTACACCTATAAGGCGTTTAACTCTCGGTTCAGACATGCGTTCCAGAGTCGTGCCGAACAAAATTATTACCAAGTCGCTCAGCTGGTTAGCTCCAATGACTCTAGCAGTCGATATTTCGCCATCTAGCGCGCCTAGTCGCTTTTAATATGGGTAAAATCGCGTCAGCACAGCTTGTAAAATGTTGTCCAGTCACATTTTGAACACACAATATTGTACAAAATTCCACAAGATTGTTTAAAGAGCGTGGCGATGCGCCAGCGAGGGATAGGTCCATTTTCAGACGTCGGACTAACTTTACTCATTTGGTTTAGCGCAACCCTGGCGGGCTGTCTAAACCGGGTCTAACCGTTTTTATTCTGCTTAGTTTGCTTCTTCTACTTTGTCAAGCACCATCACATTGAAAACAAATCTTATATTGTAATGTGCTAATCTACATTTAATGGAAGTTTACAATGTACCGACATTTCTTTCCCCATAGTTTAACTAGCTTCTACAGCCTTTTTAAGCAAAGCAGCTGTAGTTATGCCTCCTAAAATATCCAACTGAGAGATGGTAACTCCCAGCTGATTGGTCACCCAGTTCACCATCTCCAAGGCAACCAGCGAGTCCACGCCGTAGTTCGTCATGGGCTGGCTGACGTCAATGGATTCTTCCGGCATGCACAGAAGTTCCGCCATCTTGGACTTGACGCTGGCTTCCAAGTCGGCAGCATCAAGGCAACGAGCTTCTCCACTTGAGGACTTGGACTTGTGGGCTGCTAGGTGGTGGACTTTCAACATGTGCTTGTGGCAGAACTGCTGTGTGGCTCCCCAGTCCTGAAGGTATGGAAATAAATCAACGTTTATTGCACCCAGGTTTTAAAAATAAAGTGTTACGTCAATTATGTTAAAAATGCCGACTCTTGTTATTACAGAATCAACTGTGTGATATGAACAGGTTACTTTTGATATTTTTCTTTCTGCTTTTGAAACTCGACAGAAGTAAATTTGTGGGAGTGGAATTTCAACAGTGTTTTCATTTTAACAAGTCAGTTTGTCTGGTGATCCTATTTCTTAAATTATGATTTGTATTATAAAAGGAAGGAAATTGTCATTATATATGATACATACCATGTTCGCAAGACATACGCATGGTAGATCCCTCCGTGGCAGAAGCTGACCAAGCACATCAAGAAACTCATCTACGTATAGCTGGTAGTTCCCCTTCATGGCAATAATTTTCACTGTCTCTGCTTTGCCCTCCAAGTACCCAGCTCCTTTAATGGGGCCCAGTTGCACTGAAAGTGCAGGTAAACCACAGCTGTGTCTTTTTACAGCCAATGCATCAAGGTAGGCATTAGCGGCGCAATAGACAGGTTGTGCCTGATGACCCCAGGTAGTAGAGACAGATGACAGCATGAAGAAGATATCCAGTTTGTCCTCTTGAGTCAGCTCATGGAGGATTCTTGCACCAGTTGCTTTTGCCCCAAGGATGCGACACATCTGATCAAATGTTATCTCTGATAGATCTTCCTCCTCAATGACTCCGGCCAGGTGAAAAATGCCTCTGATTTGAGGGACTTGCTTGTCATCTCGGAGCTTCTTCAACATTGTCGCTACGCTGTTTTTGCTAGATATATCAAGTGCATACTCGTGGAGGTCAACCTTGTTGCGTTTTAAATAGCTCACTGTTCTCTTGGCAGCTGCTGTCTGAGCCCCTCTTCGTGAGACGAGGACAATGTGCCTTGCACCATTCTGGCACAACCATCTAGAGAGAGCCTGTCCAATGCCCCCAAAGCCACCCGTGATTATGTAGGTAGCATTAGATGTGAACTGGTTCAATGACGGCTTCACTTCATTTGGCTGGAAATCTTCAGGTACTTCAAAGACAATCTTGCCGATGTGAGAACCCTTCGACATAGTCCTGAATGTTTCCTTGAGCTCTTTGATAGAATGGACTGTGGCTAAAATAGGCTTCAACTTAGATTCTTCAAATAGACGAATGACCTTCTCCATGATGCTCTGAACTATAGCCGGTTGCTGCTTCATCAAGACATCTACTTGGCAGGAATGAAAAACCTTGTTCTCCAGGAAGAATCCCATGGGGAGATTAGAACTCTGCAAGATGTCCCTCTTACCGATTTCGCAAAATCTTCCACTAGGAGCAAGCAGAGAGGTGCCTGTTTGAAGCAGCTTACCAGACAGCGAGTTCAGGATGACATCCACACCTCTTCCGTTGGTCCATTTCATAACATCATCATAGAAACGGGAAGACCTTGAATCGCTGACCATCTCAATGCCAAGCTGTTTCTGTAGATATTTCTTTTTCTCCTCTGTACCTACAGTGCATATGATCTTGGCTCCAATCATTTGTGCAATCTGAATGGCCGCCAGACCTACTCCCCCACATGCTGAATGGATCAAAACAGTTTCGTTCTTCTTGAGATTGGCTCGTTCAACCAGGCATAGGTATGCAGTCACAAAAACCACACCAACACTTGCACTGTCTACGAAGCTGAAGTTTTCTGGTTTTAAGGCAGTCAACCGTGCGTCACATATTGCGTGAGAACCAAAGCAGCTTTTCCCAAATGCTATGACTTCATCACCAATTTTGAAGCCATGTTCCTCCGATGCCAACTCTTCTACAACACCTGCACACTCAAGACCAAATGACGGGTGTGTGTCATTTTCTAATCCCTCAAGAAGACCAAGTGCCATCATGACATCTTTGAAATTGAGAGGAGCTGCTTTGACTTTAATCTTTACATGGCCTGGCAAAACTTCAAAATCATTGACATCGTGGAAGGCAAGATCATCAATGGACGCCCCTTTACCTGCTTGCCCACTTAGGTCTTGTTCCACACGCCACTTTCTAGACTGAATTTTGTTTTCAGTATTCAAATTCTGATGCATAAGCCGAGGAACTAACCTCTCCTTCTTTCGGATCACAAGCTCCCGCTCTCCAAGGTCCGGGTCATTCATCAGCTTGAGCATCTCCTGGACGTTTTCTGTGAGCAAATTGTTGGGGTCAAAATCTACCGAGAAAATAGGCACACCTGGAATCTGATTGCCGACAGCCCGTGTTAAGCCAACAACTAGAGAACTATTCGGAAGAGATGAATCCATATTTCCTCCCTTTGTCACAACCCACATACGCTTGACAACTTCTGGATATGACTCAACTGCCTGGAAAAATTTCAACAGAGCGTGAAGTTTTGAGTCTTCTTCGCTGTAGATGTACATCACCTCCATTGGGGGATCAGTGTGCTCACTGAACACTCGATCAAAAGACTTAGCCTCGGAGAAATTGCTGATCTGGACCTCGCCGTGGTAGAGAGGAAGGAACTCGGATGAGAACCTGTTGCTGTCATTTCGGACTATGAAGAGTTTGTCTTGCTGGATAATTCTTCCTTGACCCTGTTCTAAAACTGAAGGCTTTCTTCCAACAAACACAGAATGGAAGAACTCATTTGGTGAGGAAGCCGATGATATGTCTTTCAGACCAACCTTTTCCATGGTGTCTAACCAGCCCTGCTTATGTAACCAGCAACGTTCCTTTCGGAAATCATCAAACACCCAACAGACATCCATAGCCCCAAACCATAGTTCAGTCAGGTAGTGTGTGTTGGTTCCCTCCATGACGAACATGAGTCCATCAGCACAGAGTAGGTCAGTCATGAAAGCCGTGCTTCGCTGAACATCCACCGCTGCATGCAGGGTGTCCAGGCAGACTACAACATCAAAGCTGCCAGGAACAAATCCTTGGTCCTTGATTTCCTTCTCAATGTCAAACTGTTTGTACTGGACGAACGGGAAATCTTGGAGATTCCCCTGAGCTTGCTGGAAGAAGGTGGCACTCACATCAGTGAATACATACTCCATCTTCTTATCAGTCCCGAAATCCTTCAGTGGATCCACGATGAATCGAGTCAAACCTCCAATCCTAGCTCCAAGCTCCAAAACTCGGACAACCTTCTTGTGCTTAGCAGCTTCTCGGACAGCCCTGACAACTGCTTCAGCTCCAGCTTTGTAGTAGATTCTTGTGGTAAGTGAATCATAGAAGTAGCGGTCCAATCCATCAGCACAAAACATGAGAGGAACTGCAACTTGTGGATCACGGAGAGTGTCTGGCAAGGCCTCACCAAGACTTTTAATCAGGCTCACCTCAGAGTCTAACTCGGGAACTTGTCCAATGATATTTTCCAACACGTTAGGAATATCTTTGTAGTCTATGATTTTGCTCTTAGCATTTTGAGCGATGGCTTGGAATCGGTTGATGTACTTCTTGTAGCTCTTACCCTGTGCCCTTTCGGTGGGTGGGACTGTGTTTAGTGCATTTCGTATGTACGACACGCACACCCCCTCAACTTTATCAATAACCTCTTCTGCTCGAGCAATAGCATCCATTTCATCCCCGTATGCCTCAAGCAGATTGCTTTCGGCAAATACTTCACTCAGAACTGATGTTGGCAGTGTTTTGGCTGATGCTGGTTGCCATTGGGTAGTGTAGGTGCATGATTCGATAGGTACGTCTGAATGGCTGCCATTGAAGTTCTGCGCTTGGTAGCCCTTCACAGTTGCCAAGATTTTGCCTTGTTCAGAAGCCATGGTGATATCTGCTTTGAGGATCGTACTGTCACAGTCGATAATGTTGGTGTAGGCGATAATGGGTTGTCCTGATGGAATAGCCTCTGTTGATAACTCAAATGAATCTATGTGTACTGGAAGATACATCGCACTGCTTGAACCCACAACAGACAAAGCCAGTTGGAAACCTGCATCCAGATGAGCCACTTGGACTCTCTGCTTGTTGTTAGGAACTACATGCAGTATAGCAAGTGCTTCACCATCACCTAGGAGCATCTTCTCCACCATCTGGAAAGCAGGCCCGTAGCTGAGACCCACGTCTTGGAGCCTGGAATAAAACTTCTCACCAGTGACTTCAGTAGAGCATCTCTCTCTAATCTTTTTGAGGGGAAGACACTCTTCCACGCCTGGTCTGCTGGACGCATCTACCAGTGCGTTGCTGTGTGTATTTCCCTCACAAGTAACTTGCATTCCTGCTCCATCTTTTACCAGCCCAAGTTTCAAAGTGCACTTCTTGGTGTCTGAATCTTCTGGCCATGGTAGGACACGGGTGAAGTTGATGTTCTTCAGAGCCGGCTTTTCTGTTTTTTCAAAACCCATCTGTGTCATGTACTCGATGTAACCAGCTCCGGGAAAGACGATTCTGTTGCCCACAATATGATCAGCCAAGAAGGGGAACATCTCCAAGGAGAGGTTGCCCCTCTGTCCTTTGAAAGAGCGGTCATCCAAACCGAGGCGACGCTTCTGTCTCTCCTCAGTCTCCAACCAGAAAGACTGGTGTTGCCAAGCATATGTTGGGAGCGGTGCCCACTCAGCTGATTTATGAGTTATTGTGGCCCAGTCTAAAGGAACGCCGTTTGCATAGAGAGTTCCCACTGCTCTTTGGATACTTTGCAAATCATCTTTGTCTCGCAGGCTAGAGTTAACAGTGACAGGTGGGTGTTTGGGATCCACGCCACGGGCAATCTGCTTTACTGAGGACAACAGCGTATTTGAAGCTGCAATCTCTAGAAAAACTTCTGCTTTTGTCTCCTGCAGAACAGCTTCAATTGCAGGCTGGAAGAGTACAGCACTTCGAATGTTGCTCCACCAGTAGTCAGTGCCGAAACTACCGTCGTAGTATTCGCCTGTCACAGAGGAGTAGTAGGTTACATCTCTCTTGCCAGGTTCACTCTTCACCACACCTTCCATTGCCTTGGTGAATGGCTCCTTGATT
This sequence comes from Crossaster papposus, assembly GCA_037893245.1. Classification (NCBI taxonomy): domain Eukaryota; kingdom Metazoa; phylum Echinodermata; class Asteroidea; order Velatida; family Solasteridae; genus Crossaster; species Crossaster papposus. Next base: position 128,922 of record JBAIAA010000664.1, on the reverse strand, counting down.
TGATCCATCTCTGGAGTATGAAAGGCACACGTCACCCGGAGCTGCTTGGCCTTCCCAGGATTTTGCTCAACAACAGTAGCTATGACATCACTGTTACCAGCTAGAGTGATTGCACCAGGTGCATTGACTGCTGCTATGTAGAGATTCTGGTGGTCCTGGCATATCTTTTCTGCCTGTTCTTTGGTGGCTCGCAGGGCAGCCATTCTACCTGTTCCCTCTTGCTTGGCTTGCTCATGACTTCGGTGATAGATGATAGCCACGGCTTCCTCTAGAGTCAGACCACCACTTGCATAGGCTGCAGAGATCTCACCAAGACTGTGCCCCACTACAACATCAGGTTGCACTCCCCAGTGCCGCCAAAGATGATACAACGCCACCTGGATGAACATGATGGCGGGCTGGATCACTTCTACTTGGCTTAGTGCATTGCTTACAGTTGTATAGGGAGAGATGTCCGTGTTAATAAGATGGCCGTTGAATAAGCCACAGTATTCGAGCAGGGACCATCCGGATATCTTTTTGAAGATCTGGTCACAGGTATTGATTGTGTCCCTGAAAACCACCTCATCTCTGTAGAGCTTGCGGCCCATGTCCTCCCACTGCTGTCCCTGACCAGGGAAAACGAAGCAGACCTTTGGTTTTGCTTGAGGAGACGTGCCAGTCACAACAGCTTCAGATCCAGTACCTGCAAGAAATCCCTCCAGGCTCTGTCTACAGGAGGCAGTAGAGTTAGAAATGACTGTCATCCGGTACGAGTGATGGTCTCTCCGAGTTGCCTGCCATGATGTTACGCTGAGGGCATCGTTGTCACACTCGAAACCCAACCATTTATTTGCAAGATCGTTGAGAGCCTCTCCGGATTTTGCAGAGAGCGGTAGGATGATTGGGCGTCCTATACTATCATCACCAAACTTCCAGCCAGCAGATATCGTTTGCATGATGCTTTTGTCTGGTTTCGGCCCCTTCTGGAAGATCACGTGAGCAACTGCACCAACGAAGCCAAAGCTATTTAGGCCAATTGTGTAGGTGTCATTTTTGTCTATCTTACTAGGGTCAGGGTTGGTGTCAAATGGCTCCAGTTTTGTTTGGACCTCAAGGTTGAGATCTTGAAGATCAATGTTTGGGTTTGCATTAGAGAAGTTTATAGTAGGGACCAACGTATTCTTCTCCAACATAAGAGCCACTTTAATGGCAGCTGTGATGCCGGCAGCACACTCGCTGTGCCCGAAGTTGCTCTTCACAGATCCTATTTTGACTGGGGTGTCCTTAAGGTGACCAAAGGTACGCCCGATAGCGCATGCTTCGATGGGATCACCTACAGGAGTTCCTGTACCGTGGGCCTCCACATACTGAACAGAAGAAAGTGGAACTCCTGATCGCGCATAAGCAATTTTCATCACCATCTCTTGGGCGGCGGCCGAGGGCATTGTAAGACTCTTGCTGAAACCATTTGCTGCGAGGGCACTTCCTCGGATGACCGAATATATATGGTCGTTGTCAGCCAGTGCCATGTCAAGCGATTTTAGGATGATGACGCCCCATCCCTCGCCTCTTACGAAGCCCTTGGCCGTGTCAGAGAATGGACAACACTTCCCTTCAGGTGATAGCACGCCAAGAGCACTGAAGCCAACAGTAGTTTCGGGGAGTAGTAGAGTGTTGCAGCCACCTGCAACAGCAGTGGTACACTCGCCAGCCCAGATAGCGTTGCAAGCATTGTGCATGGCTGTCGCGGAAGAGGCACAGGCAGTATCTATAACGTAGGATGGCCCTCGGAGGTCAAATGCGTAGGAGATCCGGTTGGCAATTGAAGAGTGTGCAGCACCCGTGAGTGTATATGGGTTGATGATTGATGTATCCAGCAGCAGAACAGTATAATCCATCACGCCAACACCGATGTAGACACCGCAGGATTCTCTTAAAGTGCTTGGGATGATTCCTGCGTCTTCAAAAGCCTCGTAGGTGACCTCAAGGAGGTGGCGTTGCTGGGGATCCATGGAGCTTGCCTCACGAGGTGAAATCTTGAAGAAGGTGTTGTCAAACTTGTCAATGTCGTGGATGAAGCCACACCGTTTAGTCACCATCTTGCTGTGGTTGGACTGGTCAGGATCATGGAAGGTTTCCAAGGACCATCTGTCTGGGGGGACCTCACTGATCATGTCTTTACTCTGTACCAAGGCATCCCAGAATGCCTTAGGGGAATTGACACCTCCAGGCATGCGGCACCCTGCAATAAAACAAAGACACAAAATTATTCCTTATGAAGAGTCATAGTCATAATAGACATAATTGTTTAAAAAAAAAAATTAACGTTTGCTATTTGATGTATACTGCTTAGGCACCCGCTTTTACTTCAGTTTATTTCAAAAGAAATTGCATTTTAGTGCAATTTACAATAAGTTTGAAATTACAATTTTTTTCTCGGGAATTGTCTAGTTGAAACAACAGGTTTAAGTTTTGTGGATAAAATTGTAATACTGTATTGCCTATTATAATAGTTGTTTTTACAGAAAAGTAAAGAGCGAGTAATGTAAATTCCAGAAATATACCCAAGGGAACTCAAGTGCTATTCGTAGTATGCGTTTAATTAATGTCCAACATATAGTCATGCAATCACATAGGGTATAAATTTCAATATGAATAGACCGTACACAAAACAAAACCAGCTAGTCTGGTGGCATCTCAGCTGCGCGACTTTGGAGGGTAACAGTTTTATTTGTTTCGGTGTAGGCCAAAATAAGGCCAAAATTTAGATTCGCGTTTGGTGAGTTTTTATAATTTTATTAAACGCCGCTCAATTAATAGAAAAAGGTTGTAGAAAAACTTTGATCAATGTTATAGTATAAACATGCTATTTCCGGTATATATTGTTAGCATCAGCGTTAAAATGTACGAACTTCAGTCGCAAGAACCTGAAAGTTTAATCCTGGTGGCCCGCTTCCGGACCCATCGATCAGGAACAATATATGGTGTAAAAGTCGAGAGTTAAAAAAAAAAAAAATAAAAAATAAAAATTCGGTACGGGGAGTGATTTCTTTAGAAAATCACCCTCGGAAAAAGGCTTTTGTAAAATTGTTACTATAGCATCTCATTAATGGTAACTGAACAAAATCGCAAAACACGAGAGAGAAATATCGTGCCAAAAAAAATGACCACTTTTGAAAATCTGAAATACATGTGGGCTCGTGGTACTCGTAGAGCACTCGTACAAAGATGAAAATGTATGTAATAATTTTTTGACGATCATTCAGTAAAAACACAATTGTCTAAAATAAATTGAAGGACTTAGGTACAACAGTCGTTATTCGGCCCGGAATCTACCGATACAATCACGCGGTGACCAGCCTAAATGCAAAACGCCTAAATTCGTTCGCCCCTCAAGGGTACCGGTCAGTAGCTATAGTCCGCCCACTGTTTTGCCATCGTTATTATATACACAATCACAGTGGTTAGTATACATATTTTGTAAACAATGTGCAGTTGTACAGTTCTAGTTCAGCAACATTTGTATCTAGAATCTACACCCTTGAAACCTTCTACAATGCCAAAAGTCATGTGGTGCATTAGCAGTGAGAATCACCGGAATTCAGGAAATATGAAGGAACATTTTTAGCGATCATAACTTAGGCTATACTATAAACCGTTAAGGAGAAAACTTAAAAAAAAGAAAATCAGGACGTAAACCAATAGATTTGTACTATTTAAAACGGTGATCAATGGTCAATTAATTTTAAATTTTTTGTTTCCAGTCCATTCAATGTCGGAAGATTTCAATGGAATTCGTCTCATTCAATGGTCATATACATACTGTAATGATTGAATTCGTCTTTGTTCAAGCGACTTTCAAGATCTTTTAAAATCAAATTCATCGCACGCTGGTACCTCCAACATCCATGCACAGAGGTATTAATTTGGCACAGATTATTGCAAGACAAGAAATTGAAAGATGTGAAAATATGAATTCCTTTTTTTTCAATAAGTATAATATGCCTACTTTTTGCTTGCATCAAATCGAAAGTATATAAATTTGTATTTGCATATATAAAGACCTTATTTCTTCCAGTTGTTGCATAAATGATCGAAGAACTTCTTAATGGATACACATGATAATTTGAAAAAGATATAAGTATGCGCCTTAGGCCTACATGTTCCTTATTCAAGATTGTAGACCTATGTTATTCAAGAAAAATGTTTGTAAAGTGGAAATGAAAAGATGAAAACATAACAAATACCAACGATAGCATACAATCATGTGACGAATGTAATGAAATTGTTATGACATTGCGAAATTGAATTGTCTTTCACCAAAAACTATGATAAATGTATGAAATTGTTTGGCCAAAGTGCAAACATAAACGACCAAAGACGAAATTGAACATGGGATATGCAATTGAAGTTACCGTTTATAAATGTGTATAAAGTGATAAAATATGCAAAAAAAACTATACTAAAAGGTCAACATGGGACACGTTTTGATATTATGTTTAACTGATGAAGGCTAGTCTTTCCTACAAGCAGTGCCCACATACATTCCACTCCGGGTCATTATGTACAGTGTGTATACCCCCAAAATGCAACAAAATATAACGGAATACTACACGTATAGAATGTATAACTAACATCGGAAATACAAATATGCTTTCAAAGATACTGGTTTCCACATAAACGCCAAAATCTGACAATGTTTGACAGAGTTAATAATTTTCCAAGAGGGGTCAAATTTACCATGTCAATTTTGTTTAGATAATGTGCAAGTGTAGACTTTAAATCAAGTCGTTAGAAAATTAAACAGCACTGCAGAGCCTCCATGTCGGCGGCCCGCTGCCGCCAGCTCGGGGTCTATTCTAATGCTCCTTATATTCCTATAAGAACCCAACGCCAATTAATATAGAACATGTACCATAATATAGGGTACGGCTTGCCAAGGGGCTATCAACCAGTAGGAGCTGGCCCGATCTGTATTTAGTTACAAACAATTTATACTTATATTCCATGCAATTTAATTAATTAAGTATAGCGACCATTAAACTTCTCAACAAAAAAAACCCACTGGATTAAAAAACAAAGATAAAACTCAATGAGCAAAAACTCTGGAAAACCTTGTGGCTGTACCAGCGAATCAAAAAAATGTTTTCATAAAGCCAATTTTAAAGCTTATTAACTCTAAAGTTAATCGTAACTGCGTTGAAGTCAGTGCAAGCTAGAATGGTCCTGCCACACCTTCTTTCAAGTTATACATTCTTGCCTATGCAAATCTAGCATACCAATTTCAACTGTTTCAACATTTCAACATTTCAACATTTCAATTTCAACACCACCTTAGAATACATTCCTCAAACGATTAGACATAGTTTGCCTGCTATCCAACCGTAAGTGCGTTGTGCCTGCACGGAAAGTGTCTAACAACTCGATTTCAAGTCTACACTTGCACAGTATCCAGACAAATTTTTTAAAAACTTGGTCCCATGGTCAATTTGACCTCTCTTGGAAAATTATTCCAAACTCTGTCAAACATTGTCAGATTTGGACGTTTGATGTCTCAGTTTAAAGTGGAAACTAGTATCTTTGGAACCATATCTATATTATCAATGTTCTTTATAGATTCTACGTGTGGTATTTCGTTATATTTGTTTTCATTTTTGTATACACCCACATATAAAATGACCCGGAGTGGACTGTATGTGACACTGCTTGTTTCAAATTCACCAAGTATCGCATTCAATTTAATTTGTCCGAAAACAAAATCACACGCTTTTACCAAACCAAATCAGTAATTTGCCATTTAATTTCAAATTTGTGTCGCTCTATGTAAACATTGTCTCAGGAATATTTGTCACAACAGATCAAATTCGTCTAATCTGTTGTCGAAAACCAAATACATGTATATATTCAGAGATCCGATTCGTCTTATATCAATCAATTTCAAACGTATAATGTTAAAAAAGGGGGTTGACTTAATCACACATTAGATTAATTTACCTAGCATAAGTTTGAAATTGATTGATATAAGACAAATGTAAGAGTTGGTGAATTTCAATAGACAATGTTTTAAAATAGCCAGGAAAACCTATGGTAACTATATATAAACAAATTGCACTCACCAATGCCAACAACTGCTATCGGGGGCTTTGACGAATTCGGCGACTGTTCCATCGTTACTGGTTTGCTATGCATCTTGATGCCTCAATATGGAATGCCGTCTGAATTAAGAAGTCTCTGCGGTCAAAGAACCGTTGCTCGAGGTGCGTTGAAATAAATAAGTCGAATCCTCCTGTAAACAAAACAAAGCAAAATCATTGTTAGAACACTCAACGTAATTTAAATACGGCAAAGAGTGACACACACAACAGAGTATAATGGACAAGTTTATAATTTTGAAAGGTAACATAACGTTACACAACATCTTCCTTTCAGTTCTTGTATAAGCGTCAACATAAGAAACAAAATCTGCAGATTTTTGCTTCTGCTGCTGATCTTTCGCGGTTCAGAAAACATGGGACCGGCGTAAGTAACTTTATAGCCTACAGAAACGTGATTTCATTTTCTTTTCGCAAGAACCCCGATTATTATTTATCGTTATAAATTATTTAATACGAAGTACAGTGGTGCTGTCCCTTATAGCTTCACACGGTCATTTTGAAAAACTGAGAACTTTCATTTGTTAGAATCGATAAATCTGTATGCTGAAAACTCGGGTTCTAAATTAACAGCGGTCCTTTTTGTCATTCTTAATGTAAAGAACTGTTCCTGATGTTGAATTGATGTTTAGAACGTGAATCTTGCAAAATCATTGAAGAAGAAACAATAGTCAATATACAATAGATAGATATGGTTTGGTATAGCTATGATTGGCACGGGTAGGCTAAACCTGTGTATCATGCACTCATTGTTCAATTGAAAAGAAAAACAACATCAAGAGTCCCCTCTGAGAAACCGCGTGATACAAGAATTATGTTGTTTGCATCAAAAAATTCCACAAATGGTTAATGATGATAAATGAATGATATTAGCTTTTGGTAAATCGTGTCAATACATTTAGACCTATGTTTTCACTCTTTCTGGTGGTTTTCACACAAACAAGGATATTATTTTCATATCATCTTCCGCCAGATAGACTCAAGATATATTTAGGGCAAAATAACTGTGAGATATTATTTACATGATTGATAGTAAAACCATTTAATTGGGGAAACAGTTGAAAAGACATCAGCGGCTATATAGGACCTATTGCAAGTCACTCCTTGTCTGAATTATGAAACCTCAAAATTTCATCGGGCGAGTAAAGAAATAATACCATTTGTCAGTTGTGTATTTTATCGTTTGAAGCACTGCAAAAGTGCTCAAAATCTGAGGAATAGTTGTTGACAAAACTAACCTGATGACATTAGCACTGTGAATGTTGTATAATTTTTTTTTATATTATGTTCAGCGAAAACAATATTTTAAGATTTCGATTTCAATTCAAGATTCACCGAGTCACATTTGGAATTGCGGCCAAAATTAGCGTTTATGGTGCGTTCTCATTCAGATTTAGTTCTCATTAAGATTTTGAGAACGGTTCCTGTTTTAAACGATAAAAATGCACAACTGACAAAATACTTTATACTATAACTTAAGACCAATGAGATGCATTTATTGTGCATTTTAGGGCTATAGATTTATTTTTAAATTGTTATTTTTTCTCGCTATACGAAAGAAATTACCGTTGAAGGAGACACCAACCGAAAACAAATTAGAATCTGAATAATTATTTAACCTTCTTTGAAATACTTGCGTTTCTACAAACATTTCGTAATCTTCGGAATATTTCCTGCCCCATTAATATAGTAAACGGATTTCAGTTCAGTTCAGTTCATTTATTTCCACTTATTCAATTCATACGAATTGGGAGTTGACAAGCTAGTTACAACAACTATAAGTGGAGGAGGTCTCCAAAAAAGCAAAGCTTGTAAACCGGAGATCCCCTTATGTGTACTTAATGACCTTTAAATTATAAATGTTCAAGTATGACATTAATAAACGTACACAATGAGTTAATTAAGTTACTATACACATCTAAGGACATACATGAAGGACAAACACGACAAAACAACATGAGGAGGTTAACAATTAATCAAGAGTGTAAATTACAAAGATTTACAAAACAAGTAAATACAACTGGCATTAATCAATCTTGACAATATTTTTCCAGAAGCCATGATTTAAGTTTCTTTTTTAAAGCTTGGACACTATTGACTGTTTTGAGATTATCACTGGGATCCAATCTGCTCCTAAGGCGGCTCATTTTTAGGCCAAAGTAAGAACTAGTTTTCCGAGGGTAGGAGTTTAGGATTGAAATAAAATATAGGAATTGACAACTTATTCAGAAAATTTAAATAAATATATAATTTGTTAAAGACAAAATTAATATCAAACACAAACAAGATCACGTTGGTACTTGGGACAAGATTTCATTGAAAAGCAGGAATAACAATGCCATCGATCATACTCAATACCAGACATTTTATTTCATTACAGAGCAAGTTAGGCCTATAGGTGTGGTATAAGAATAAAGTAAAATACATTTTGTTTGTGGTACCAGGAGTAAGATTTATAATTAACATAACACAGCTTAACCATGATTAAAATGTGGCAATGGAATCAGAGCGTATAAGTGAAACAAAATTTTAAAAATCAACAAACAAAATCAACAAAAGGTGCGCAGTAAACAATACTAAATGTAAAGCACCTCTAACAAATTTGTAGTTTTGGTATTTGGTTCATTTTATGACAGAGTATATACCAATCTTACCGTTAGTATATAATTTTACTCTATGGGGTTTACTTTAGTGCAACAAAAACAAAGTTCAATTCGGTGTTCCCAACACGATCCGGCTCTATTTTTGAGAAAACGACAGCCATGTTTAATGTATGCAAATGAGATTACATGACCCCGAAACGTCATCGTGTTATTCAGCTAGTCCGTGCGATCAAAAGGCCAGCATGCCACCGCCACACTGTGCGTGTACCGCGTGCGATTCTGTTGCTTGCGGCCTTCTTTTCTCAATGTTTTTCTCGACATTTATAAAATTAGTTCGTATTTTGGTTGATTTTTTTTCGAAATGCTAAAGTCCTGTGTGGTGGGTAAATGTTTGAGGAATTGTCTTGTTTGAGGAATTGTCTGGGGTTTCCAATGGAGGATGTTCAGACACTAAGAGAGTGGGTCCGATTTGTGAACCGCACACGAGGTCGGATTTTATTAGGTTGATCGAGTGGTCGCTTCTCTGCAGTGGTTCATGGTTTTCCAACACTTTTGCAATGACTTGTATTCACTGAGAACTATTAAAGTGGCATCATGATACAATGTATATCCATCTAAATTATGTATTACCAGTTTGTGTGTAAAAACCGATCCTGGTTGTCTTTCTGTTCAGCGAGATTTTCCCCACCACGCGCCACGTCGTCAACGGGGGCCTCGCGGGTTCGAAGCGGTTGCGCCCCCACGAACGATCGGTGCCTCTTCGTGGTCTCATCGTTACCATGTAGGCCTACCAGTTAGTGAGTTACATCGTCGCGATCGGACCATAGACCTGGAGGGAAAAAAACCTCCAGGTCTACTTGCCGATTCTAGTGCATTGCCTTGGGATCGTCATTTAATTCTTTCGAATACTCGCTCAAATCTTCCCAGGAATTGTACGATTCTGCCATAAGTATTCAACGATGTTTGTTGACTGTGAGGCCGACAACCGTACGTGCATGGGTGCAAGCACCCCCACGCATGTTGTACGTTGCATGGCCCTAGCTGCACACAACTTGCCATTATTTGCGTGCACATGGAGGTCAATTCACTCAAGAATACCAGCTAGAGAACAGTAAGAAAACAACTTTGTTTTGGTACTCACGAATTTATAATTCTCACTGAGGATTTGTAGGTACAAAAGTCTTCATTTCAGCACTTTGAATGAAAGTCGAACACGAGCTTTTACAAATCTAAGCGGGGTCAACGTGCGTATTTGCCCATGTCATCAGCGCACGATGCGTGTGTTGTGCGTGTATGTGCATGTTTGGGTTTCTCCTCAATTTTTTTGTTTTCCCCTCAATGACGCATCAAAACAAAAGCGTGACCTTTACGTTTTTAAGAATTCGCGTCTTGGCATGAACAGAAAAAACGTTCTTTTGAACTATTTTTAGGCGGGCTATAAAGACCAATGATATTGCATTCGGTTTGGATACTTCCATATTTTATTTCAACATGTAAAATCAGAGAAAACGATTTTTACTTAGAGGTGCTCTTAAGATAAGTTGTTTGCGGTTGCACCCGAGGTGCCGCCTACAAAATCAACCCAAGTTGGGCCACTATAGTTAGGATAATAATTGGTGTGGCATCCACAACAGGTAAGTTCTTGGTCAGTTGAACGATATTTACGGACCGGGTTGGGGGATGACCAATGATAATGTCCATCATTACCAGCGGTCATCCCCCAACCCGTTATCACACAGTGAATGACCGGGTACTCACCCAGTTATGCCCTTTAATAAATAGTTTGTTTTTATTTAGAGAAGAAACAGTGAATTTGCTCAAATTTTTGAAAGCCGGGGTCATTACTACAAAATAATACCCTCCACGTGATCGAGTCTCGAGCATTCAGAAGCTATCAACTCTTCCAGCTATTTATTAAAATACAACCCCTCAAATCCACCCATTTCTGATAATTCAAGCAATTACCAATGATGTATCCTACATGTAAAGGCTTAGACTTGCAGAAACCAAACCCCATAGAATGGTACCATGCATATCTGCTACCAGGTTGAATTTTATACAATACAAAATATAACAACCCTCATTAAAAAGTAAGCAATGTTTTATAAGACAAAAATGTAGCCTACTTTACCTGAACTTGCGACAGCTCACTCGGCCAGCTGAACAATTTGCAGAGTTCTCCCTTGTTCTCGCACTTTTAATGTTAGAACAGACGGGTCAATTGGACCATTCTTTCCTCGATTGTCTTTTTGTCGAATAATAATCGGAACAAACATTCTCGCGCCTTTTAAACACTCGGGGAGGAAGTAGAATACACCACCTGTGCACGCTTCTTGACCAATCAGGGCAAACACCTTCGAGCGACTTCATCAGAGATAATTTTGATTGGTTGTTGGTGAGGTCATAGCTCCCCGAAAATGTCATGCAGGATCTGGTTCTTTCCCTTATTCTCCCGTTTGGATATCTGGGAACCATTGTTTTTGCACAGAGCGCGAAGGGGGTCGATAAAGATTTAACGCGTGTTGCTATGGACGGTTCACCCCTCGTGACGTCATGCCAACCGCGAGAATAGCTCAGGCGACAGCCGCAGCACAAAGGTTATGGTTTTGTATAGCTCCACGGTTTATCACACAGTATCGAAGTTAAGTTAAAATCTAAACTTGGTCGCATCTGGTTTGTACCTTTTCCAAGTTACACGACATGATGTCCGGGATGCAATTTTTTTCCCTGAACCTTTCGGGCAGATTCATGAATTATTCAGTTGTTGCATTGATCACTGTACAACACTTGGGCCTAAGTTCTAGGTCTCTTTCTAGTCAAGTCAAAATACCAAATTTTGTATTGTTGACCTCAAAAAAATTGTAATAAATCTTTTTTCACTACAGTGCACTTCTATAAAGTCCCTAGAATTACATACTAAAAATCTTTAAAAATCCAAGTGGTGGAAATATGTCTAATTTGCATAAATCGTTAATCCCTGCCGTGTAATATGTTTATTCCCATATTTGGGTATATATTTTATTTTTATTTTTCGAAAAGTTTATTTTGGTAATTCTTCTTACACATCCTTACTTCAATAACATTTTCTAAACCATGTAAGTGACTGAATAATTTTGAAAATTGAGTAATGATTCAACATGACTATAATTTTAGCCTATAATTTGCACGCATTTACCTTGTCTCCAGATATCATCAAGTAGTCAGTATGGACGAGCTTCAAATTCACCAAGTTGCTTACTGACACAATTATCCTATTAAAACCTTATGAAAAATCATTATGAACAATGATAACATTGTGATATTTAGACCAGCAAACAACTTGGGGAAAATCGTGTGTCCATAAATTGGGCTAACAAGTAGGTGAAGGGTTACCTAAGGTGAGAGACTTGAACAAGTTCAAGGAAACCCCTCAAATTAAAGATTTCTGTTGCTTACAATAATCATATCTACGTTAGAATGTATTTTGAGGATTTTCTTGAACTTGTTTAAGTCTCCCATGTTAAGTAACCCTTTAACTTCTTTTTCGCCCAGTTTATGCACAAACCATTTTTCCCATTTTTGGTTTTTCTGGGCTAAATATCACAATGTTATCATTGTTCATATGATTTTCCATAAGGTTTTAATATGATAACTGTGCCAGTAAGCAACCTGGTGAATTTGAAGCTCACCAATACTGACTACTGGATGATATCTGGAGACAGTGTAATGTACGCACATTTATAGGGTCACAAAGTTGTCATTTTGGATAATTACCATGTTCTCATAATTATTCAGTCACTTATACGCTTTAGAAAAGGGATATGTAAGTAGAATCACCCGAATGAACTTTTCATTTAAAAAAAAATATATTATATACCTAAATATGGGAATAAATATATTACGCGGCAGGGATTAACGATTTATGCAAATTAGTCATATTTCCACCACTTGAATTTTTAAAGACTTTTAATTTGTCATTGTGGGGACCTTTTAGAAATGCATTGTGGTGAAATTTGTTTTGTTACAATTTGTTTGAGGTCAAAACTTATTTTTCCTGGACTATTCCCCCCTTAAATTAAAAATACCCCAAAGATATCAATTTGACTAGGAAAAACGAGGTGACCTACAGCAGGATTCGAACCAGGGATCTTTGATCCATAGCCCTTCCCACTATCCACTACACTACGTATAGGGATCATGTTTGGATTTTTGTAAAGTTATCAGTTCAACGTGCACTTCCGTTCCTTCCAAAAAAAACATGGCGGGCCCTTTGCGCCTCCCCCCCCCCCCCCCCTTCCCCGTGGTTACGCCACCTATATATCGTCCTTCATCAATGCATTAATATTCCTGTAGTGGTCGTTCTCATTATGAACAAAATATCGAATCTTATATATGAAATCTTATATTTTTATTATAAGACAAACGAGCATTTTTTGTTTTGCTGTTCAAGGTAAATGTGTAAATTAAATGGGTTTCGAATCAAATTAACCAAAATAACATTCCCCTGCAGATTTTGTTGTTAGTGTCCTAAGAATTTGCACCACTTTTACAAGCATCTTGTTGACTGGTGTTTCTGATCAATTCAGTCAATAAAACTAGAAGACAGAGTAACAGATTTAGCAATGATTAGCTGTTTTCAACTTTCTTTATAGCCGCCAGAAAAAACAAGAAAACAAAAATACAAAAAAAAAAGATATCGCTTTATCTGCTTGAAAAAAATTGATAACAGGTGTGGCGTCAATTCAAGACCTTGAAATTCGGACCGAGCCATTTGGCTTAGAGTCAAGCCATGGAGAAATTATTTCTCCATGGTCAAGCTTAAAGGTGGGATACACCATTGGTAATTGCTTGAATTATCATAAATGGGTGGATTTGAGGGTTATGACCTGTCCAAAGTTTTACAATCATGGATGCTGAGAAAAGCATCGGGGCGCCAGGCATGCTGTTCTTGTTTTTTCGCGATCGCCGTCATGCCTACAATAATTATTTACTTTCAAATAAGTAAGATATTTCCTAATAATTTGGTAGTAAATTGTTCCGATATCCGCAAATGATGTATCCTACCTTTAGGTGGAATTAGGGCATGACCGGTCACGTGGGAGGGTTTGACCAATACTATAGAAAAAGGAATCCGATTTTTACAGCAGGATCGAGCCTGCCCGGAATTTCATATCACGCGGTCTTGTGTAAAAGCATGACACGTACTAGACTTGATCACAAGTCGTTAGATAGTCGTGTTTAATCCGTGAATTTCAGTCGAAATTCATCGGCACGGCTGGTGTAAGACTAGTAACGTGCCGAGTTGCGACAGATCCAACGACTTGATCAATACGTTCTCGCACCGTTATTCATATATGCGTGCAGCGCAATACATATGCAATGTATTTCTGCGGTGAGATCCAATGGCGCGCTACTATGCAAATGTTGACTCATCCATTCCGTTACATGGGGAGTTCTTCTCAATACTTTGGGAACATGTTTCTAGATCTGGTGATGTTGAAGATTAAGTTAAACATAACTATAACACCCAAGAATTACATGTTTACGCCAAGTTTGAATGCTAAATAGACCTATTTTTGGGAAAAGATACAAGACATTCGTGTAAGAAGATGCAATGCAGTGCAAAATATTTTCAAGATTTTAACTTTTTTTTATTTGTTTATTTTTTTTTTTTGGGGGGGGATAACTCCACAATATAACTTTATGCACAAACCATAGGAGAAGGCAAAACGACATTTTTCGAAATTGTTGATTTAATTTTACATTCAGACAATAAAAAAGTGCCAGTTTTATGATAAAATTAAACAGAGAAAATGTCAGTGTGCTTCATAAAAATTCAATTGGCACATTGATTGGTTTGTTCGTGGGGTACTGCCACTGTGTCACTCTCGACGGTCTACGGTACGGTATGGTACGCATGCACGATACGAATTTCGCACGATACGAAGGCAACACTTCACGGCTCGCTATCCTATCAATGTACGCTCGAACTATCCAGTTTGTAGAGATCAGTGGTACCGGGTACCAGTACAATACGCGAAGCAGCGTAGAATACATGCTCTATAAAGCTGCTCATACATTTTTATCCCCTCTGGAATCTGAACCAATCAGAGTGCTCGCATAGAATTCGCTAGCGATTGTCATAGGTTGTGTACAAAACTGAAAACGAATTGTCCAAGTCGGTAATTTAACTTCGAACTCTGCACATTGGAAACGAGGCAACCGCAACCTCCCCCGTGTACATACCGAGTGGACCGCTATTAGCCTCTGTCATGAAATGACGAAAATCAACCGAAGAGGGCGTTTTGAGGAAATTTGTCAATATGGCTTCCGAGCTCGCGCGTAAAACTAACGTAAGTAGCTATACCATGGAGGAAAGACAACAGATAGTTAGTGAATTGCGGGGAAATACTTAATAAAAAATGGCCAATCATAAAACTAGATTTTCTTTCCTGCACTTGAAAAGACCCGCCGTGTATTTATGCTCCTTAGAAAACCGGTTAGGCCCAATTAACATTTAAACAAAACAAAAAATTTAGTGGCACTGAACTGAAGCCATATTTGAATGCCAAACAGTAAACAAATTCTGGGGCCAATTCATACAACTTGATACATGTACAAGCAATATTATTTTTGTATTTTTAATTATTTTTTGACATCAAATATAAATTTGGGGCTTTACACACAAGCACTTGGTTCACATAATTACTGGACGTTAAACCTCAACATTCCTAATCCTGCAATGTTAATTTAAAAACCAGTTTTAAATACTGTCACATTAAATGTACAGACGCCTGTGAAATCTAGTAATATTTTACCCTTTTATTGACTGAAGCCTGACATTAAAAGAACTTCGTAAATATTAAACTTGAATTTTTCAAGAATTATTCAATTGCGCCACGACCAATTAGGGAGCACTCGGTCGATTGTGTGCACAATTTCTGGACGCCACCGTTTTGGTGTTTTTTTCGGACTAAGCTTACACCTAAATTGTTAACAGAGGATAAATAGCAAGCATTAATAACATTAACATGGTAAAGGTACAATGAATTTGCAGTTTGTCAACAAAGAAGTATGGCAACATTGCACGAGGAAAGTCGGCCCAACATTAACTGTTTATAAACAATGTAAACGTCGAAGTACAGCTATAGCTCTCCCAAAGGTCGAGTTGTCTCAACGGGCGAGTTGTCTCAACGGGCGAGTTGTCTCAACGGTCGACTTGTCTGACATCTGCTAGCTACGCACGTACGTATATAGCGCAGCACGCTTTCACAAACTGACCATTTTTTCAGTCGCTGTTTCTTTCTCTTTCGTAATTTTACGGTTTTGGATGACATTTAGCCTTATGCCTACGATTTATCCTTTCGAAATAACCACAGCCTTTAGAGCTCCGTCGTAAGCCATAAAGTTCTGACATCGACGACACACGTGTTTCTGTTGGTAAGCGCCGCCATTTTGACAATTTTCCTCGCGTTGACCTTTTAGAAAGGTCATGACAGAGGCTAATTACCGACTTGGCACCAAGTCTAGACACGTACCAACTACGCACATGATAAGATTACGCATCTTATCTGCACAGCAACATACGCTACAAAATGAGCACATACCAGACATTGCAGTTCCTGGAATCTCGACAGGTTATACAGCCCTAACATAGTTTTAGATCCGGGTTGTTCAGTATTATATATTACGGGTGTTTTAGGGACCTGCAGCCGATTTCACGAAACTTTACTTTATGGCGTAAGTCCAACTTACGCCATAACTTATTGCGCAAGTTGCGCTATAACTTTAGGACGGATTTCACGAAAGTTACGCATTATCGGGATATGTCGTAACTCACCGAGTTACGTCATAAGATGTGGCGTAACTTACGCCATGACTTTAGGTGGCGTAAGTCTTGGCTATGTGTCGTAAACATGGCGTTCAACGTGAACACCGAAGAGCGCTTCGCCGTGAAAGATTGTTCCGTGACCGAATAAATCCCCTATAGTCCAGGCAAAATACATAATTTTGTTTTGTTGACCTCAAACAAATTGCAACAAATTGTTTTTGACCACAGTGCACTTCTATAAGGTCCCTAGAATTACATACTAAAAGTCGACAAAAATCCAAGTGGTGGAAATATGACTAATTTGCATAAATCGTTAATCCCTGCCGCGTAATATATTTATTCCCATATTTGGGTATATATATTTTTTTAATTTTTTTTGAAAAGTTTATTTTGGTGATTTTACTTACATATCCTTACATCAATAACATTTGCTAAATCATATAAGTGACTGAATAATTATGGGAACATAGTAAATATCAAAAATGACAACTTCGTGACCCTATAAATGTGTGCACATTACACTGTCTCTAGATATCATTAAGTAGTCAGTATTGACGTGCTTCAAATTCACCAAGTTGCTTACTGGCACAGTTATCCTATTAAAACCTTATGGAAAATCATTAAACAATGTTAACATTGTGATATTTAGCCCAGCAAACAAAAAATGGGAGAAAATGGCGTGTCCCTAAATTGGGCTAACAAGTAGGTGAAGGGTTGCCTAAGGTGAGAGACTTGAACAAGTTCAAGGAAACCTCCCAAATTAAAGATTGTTGTTGCTTACAATAATCCTATCTACGTTAAAATGTATTTTGGGGATTTCCTTGAACTTGTTCACGTCTCCCATGTTAGGCAACCCTTTAACTACTTTTTCGCCCAATTTATGGACACACCATTTTCCTCCAGTTTTTGTTTGCTGGGCTAAATATCACAATGTTATCATTGTTCCTATTATTTTTCATAATGTTTTAATATGATAACTGTGCCAGTAAGCAACTTGGTGAATTTGAAGCTCACCAATACCGACTACTTGATGATATCTGGAGACAGTGTAGTGTGCGCACATTTATAGGGTCACGAAGTTGCCATTTTTGATAATTACTATGTTCTCATAATTATTCAGTCACATTATGATTTAGCAAATGTTATTGATGTAAGGATATGTAAGTAGAATCAACAAAATAAACTTTTCAAAAAAAAATAAAAAAATATATATACCCAAATATGGGAATAAATATATTACGCGGCAGGGATTAACGATTTATGCAAATTAGTCATATTTCCACCACTTGGATTTTTGTCGACTTTTAGTATGTAATTCTAGGGACCTTATAGAAGTGCACTGTGGTGAAAAACAATTTGTTGCAATTTGTTTGAGGTCAAAAGCTATTTTTCCTGGACTACTATATATCATCTCGAAGACGACGAAATCAGAGGACGGTATCGCTCTTTTCGGAAGGGTATTTTCCAAATCGTTAAAGATTTACGACATGTTTGGAGCGTCCTACAAGGATAGTTTCTCATTTTCCGTTAACGTTAGTAAATGTCGCGTGCAAAAAAAACCACCGTGACCCTCGTTTAAATCTCACTTTAACAAATCTCCGGCGCACTTTTTCGTCTCAAAAGTTAAACAGCGCCCTCATGCACCCCTAAAAGATGAATGTAGGCCTATATTGGTCGAACAAAATACATAATGTACTCGGGAATGAAAGGGAATGTGGTTTGTAAGGAGTGCGTTCTCCAAATGTATTGTTAGATAAGCAACCCACCTGTTAAAATCAAATCCAGAACCAAAGGATTGTTTTTGTAGTTTTTGTACCCAGTTTATAGGCTTATATAAAACACTACAAAACATGACAAATTGAGAAACCAATGCAAGTCTAGGAACAAGGCTTCTGTTTTTTATTTATAAATAAATTCTACATGTACATTGTATATACACAAATTGTTCCAAGAAAGAAATTATAATAAAGAAAGATAATAAATATAAATAAATATAAACAAGACTTGTTTGTATTATCATGGCAATTTTATAAACTTGACTTCTCATTGGATATACAAACAATATGCCTTTCCCTGGCTTTGTCTTAAGTTGATTTTTGGCCTCTAAATGCAGGAACTCGGGTGCATTCTCCATTTTTACAGTATATTTTTACATTATTCTGCTACACAGTGGGTAGTCTTGGTTGCAAAACGTCCTAATCTCAGTATGCAGTGCGCGTAGACCGCCTATGCGGGCGTCCTCTTAATAAACGCCATGACCTTTAAATTGAACGTCTTCGCTAATGGACATAATCACTTAACAAAAATTCCCAGCAGAATTTGCATGCGCGTGTGACGTGACATTGTGTGTATAATCGCGTTGACGTAACATGCATAATCATACTCATTGGTCAAGTTTCTGTTACGTCACGTAATTATGCACGCAACGTCACACGCGCATGAAAATACATCCCAATTCTGCTCATAAAAATATCTAAGCAAAAAACCCTACTAGTACTACTACTAGTACTAGGGCCTAGGAACAAGAAAACACTACAGACTTTTTTTCAGACCAGTCTCATCCCTAGCCATGCTAGCCTGGTTTGTGCACAAATCAGGGTGATGATGTCCGTAACGTTAGGCCTAATAATGCCTAGGTCCCTATGGAATTATTTCCTAGTTGTATTCAGCTCGATCAACACGGAAGGAAAAAAAGAGCACAGATTATCATGCCTAATATTATTATGCCTTACCAATGAATTACTACCACTCTTTTCTCCATCCGGCCATTTTTATTTTCTAGCTTTTGCAGCAAGCTCCCCCTTCCCCCAGGCCCCACCTCTTTCTCGCTTTAAGTTTAAACCAATCTTTTGTTGACATCCGCTGTCACAGCACTCTGCCAACACAACTTTTTTACCTTTCTATATATATTCATCTATGACCAATTTTCCCTTTTAAGTTTTATAATTGTTGCCAAACAACCGTGTTAAATTTTCTTTCACAAATTCAGTTAAAATATTTAGTTCTGCCTCCCCCCACCCCCCAGTTAGTGCCACTGCCACATTTGTTTTTTTACTAGTTCTATCATTGTATTCGGTATAACGCTCAACATCGATCACAAACATTCAAGTTGCCATGTTGTGCTCACTGTTTTTACCAGATTTACTTATATAATTACCCGCTAAATCATCGTTAGCAGACGAACACCGCCGGCCGCTCATCCTCGGCTCGATCGATCGACGAAACGATCGACAATATGATCAAGTGACAAACCTTACGTGACTGATGACAATCCCTATCCTATCTTTGTTCAAGTTGCTGCTTCAATTTCCCATTATAGGTCAAGACAAGGCGCGATCGTACTATGGGTTTTTCATTGAGAAAAAAACGGCTTTAAAATCGGTATTCACGCTACAATTAACCATGGAGGAATAAGAATTAACACAGCCCAAAAAAAATGGCGGCCTCCAACAAAAATCCGCGTAAACACGTATAATTGTAACGTCTGTTTTATGTATGTTTGTGCAACAACTGCAAACAGTCGTTGTTAGAACTTGAGGTCACCCTCGTCCTACAAATATAAACGTTTTAGTGAAAATAGGATGTTGCGTAGCTAAGTCGAGTTTCGTGAAATCGATTTTAACTTATGGCGCAGCTACGCATTAAAGTTATGGCGTAAGTCTTGCGCCACATCCAGTTAAGGCGTAATTTACGCACAGTTTCGTGAAATCGGCTGCAGTCCCGTTTGTAAATCCCATGTGATCTGCTGGCGTGGCAGGTTCACAACAGATCGTAAAAGATAGCGACGTCCATTGCGCGAAGGACGAAGTAGGAAGCTTCAGAAACGCGGAAATGTGGATGGTCACTTTAAGCTTCCGCAACGAAGAGAAAAGAAAAACAAAGTTAGTAGACTTAAATCATCAAAAATGAGCTGCTGAGTGTGACCCTATTTTGCAACGATCTTTTATAATGTATTTACGTGATAAAAAAAAATATTCGAGTGATTTTCCTGTGTATGGGGAGGAGGTTTATAGCAGTAAACTGTTCAATTTTGGGAATTTGTGAGTAGAAATGAAAGCAAAAAAAAAAAATTACCAGTTTGCTCTGATGAACAATTTTAAATGGTGATAAAGCATATACGTTTCTGAGCCACAATAAACAAAATTTAAATGTATCACAAAATAGTCGATTTCACGAAACGTTATTCAATGATCATTGGACTTAATTTTGTTAGAGTATTGGTTAAAAGACCAACCAATCTAATTGGTTGACCCAATATTGGTTGTTTTTAACCAATGTGTTGGTTAAAGCGTAACCAATGCGTTGGTTGTCCGTCAACCAGTCATATTGGTTGAAGGTATCAACCAATCTATTGGTCATTTATAACCAATTTATTGGTTGTCCGTCAACCAGTCATATTGGTTGAGCTTGCAACCAAGGTACCAACCAATATATTGGTCATTCATAACCAATATATTGGTTGTCCTTCAACCAGTCATATTGGTTGAGCTTGTAACCAAGGTATTAACCAATCCATTGGTCATTCATAACCAATATGTTGGTTGGCCTTCAACCAGTCATATTGGTTGAGTTTGTAACCAAGGTATCAACCAATATATTGGTCATTCATAACCAATATGATGTTGACCCCAAGTAGACGTGGTAACACTTGGTGAAACAATTTTGTCACTTTTTTCAACATGAACGTTATGTTTCGCGTAATAGCGACATGTTTTAGGGTGTTTTCATAGAGATAATTGTGTAATATTTAATTACTCCAAGTCTCGAAGGAAACAAATGCCGAAAAAGGAAAACAAAACAATTACAAACACAAGTTAATTGCAAACTGTGATTACGGACGGCGGTGATATTGAGTACATATATACCATTTACGTACCGCTTATATTGTAGGAGTGGCAAGCTCATAAGAGTAGTATTGTAGTGTTGTAGTATGTATTAGTAGTAATAATAAGTAGTAATAATAATGTATTAAATTAAATAAATGCATATAATTACTTGAGCAGTATTTCTAACATAATATCGCTACACTAATTGCATAAACGATTACCCACTAAATTTAGGAAACGCTGTTTTTTACATTTAAAAAATATGTCTAATAACCAATATGAATTGGTTGCAGCCCTACCATTATGTATTGGTTAGTGCTATAACCAATATGGATTGGTTACGTGGTAACCAATACAAATTGGTTGGAGTCCTACCATTGTGGATTGGTTAAATTAACCAACATTGCATTGGTTGGTGTTATAACCAATGTGGATGGGTTAAAAAGGTAACCAATATCAGATTGGTTATTTTAACCAATATTTTGGTTATCCACATATCTACCAACTGGATTGGTTGAAATCGACCAATATATTGGTTATTTTCAACCAATCTGTTTTTAGAGTGTACCGCGACTTTTCTTTAGAATGACAAAATTAAATCCAATGGGGACGCACGGTAAACTGACCTCCCTGTCAATTTACCGCGACCGTGATGTAAAATGAACAGGCCGAAAGAAGTCGCGGAAGACTTCTGCGCAGCCACGGTAAATTATCAGGGCCGCAATGTGTGACATTCTGCCAGTCTCGAACATCGAATGAACCGTTCCGTCGCGGAATATAAGTCCAGGTGGGAACGCGTGGTAGATTCACGCTAAGGAATGCCGCGGTAAGTTTGCGCGTGGCCGCGGAAGAAAAAGTCCAATGGGAACTAGGAAGAATCATCCTATAAACTTGCATAAAATGTATGCAAGTTAGGATAGGGATAGCATCGGTGAAATCAGCTGCTGCATGGTAGTATCATATTCGTACAGTTTAGATTAGGGGCGTAAATCCCGGGGGAATGGAAGGGATATACCTCCCCTAGGGGCAAGGGGGAGGGAGTGGGCTATAATGATCAACTGTATTTAGCGAGTGAACCATTTTCTATCTAAACACTTTCTTAATTTTTGCTATCATTTTGTAAACAAGTTTACATGCTAAGGACAGATATATACATTTTGTTTATGCCAATCGCCCATCACAAGACCAAAGGCCACTCGAGGTGTGGGCTACAGAGGAAAGTGTGGAAGAACCAGCCCCCCGCACTGAAACAAGACATTCTGATCTATTCACAGCGCGAATAGGGTTGGGATGGGTAAGTAGTTCACTGCAAGGCATTTATAATGCGTTGGCTAAAATACTAATTTTCTCGCATCCATATTTTGTTCAACTCCTGGGCTCTTCAGGTGTTCTTCTTTATTTGTCACTAGATAACCCTGAACACATTTTTTTTTTAAACCTCTTTTTCAGAGCGAGGAAAAAACGGACCGTGGACGTGGGGAAGACTACAATCCGAACCAGCATTATGTGTACTATAGGTTCGTACATTTCTACGGCATATGGCTGTGTTTCAAAACTAATTAACATCATGCCCTGAAATTCCACACCCTCGGGCGACTACTTGGTCTCCACTGCCAAGCAACACTCCTCACACCCTGTATCATCAAGGGAACAGGGCTGTCCCAACCACTTAACACCTCCTATATGTATTTCCTGTTTCCTGTTCTGCCGTCCCCCCCCCCCCCCCCCCTCACCTGGCCAACTGTTTACACATTCAAGACCCAGGGATCGCAAAATATAAGACGGAGGGAACCCCCCCCCCCCCCCCCCCCCCCCCTCCACCTCCTTTGTGGTGGATTGATCTTGCGGAATGTTGTTGGCGGTTTCTCATAAATTTTTCAGAGTTAGGGGGTGGGGGTATAGATAATTGTGGACTAAGGGAGGAATCCCTCAATAGCATATCGTGCTTGGTATACCAGGGACCGTCCGGCGTCGAGTGGTTAGCCAAAAAAACGTGTTTTTTTTTTCTATTTTGGGGATGCATATCCCGGATCTTGCCTCTATTCCAAGCAGCCTGTAGATTTTCTTTTTTTTACACACTTTGGGAGATTCTGTTATCCATTTGGGGAGCACAGAAATGTACAAGAGTTTCCTAATGAGTTGATTGTGACTAATTACCCCACGGCTCAAAATATAAATAAAAACCTTGTATCGTGCGAAATCATTCACTTGTCCGCACTCTGGAAAATCGCCATAAAAATATTAATTTAGTAGGCGTTTTAAAATGCTGCACTGAACAAACAAAACCACATGTTAAGCTTGTGGTAAATGCCCTTGTTTCTGTGTGCTGTTTTCGTGTACAAAAGTTGAAACCAAAGTGCTAAAGCCGCGCTGGGTTACATACGAGACAGGGGTCTAATTTAACCTTTCAACATTCACACGTATCTAGCTCCGTTCAATGCACTATGTACTATGTATTGATGAACAATATTGGATCCGGGTCGGTTTTAACACGGTTCGAAACGTAGATAGTGTGAAAATGCTGATTTTCAGACATGAACAACGAGCAGACGAGAGCCAACCTCGCCTTCCCTGGATTTTCAAAACGGCGAACTAAGTTGGTTACCGAATTCCCGAAATCCCTAGGATATTTAAAACGTACTCCCTTTAAGACTATAGCCTACTTCTATATACTGATAAAAAGAGCTGTTCTGCATGGTTTGAATTTCATAAAGCAAGACTTGCGGGACATTGAGGGTGTCCTCTGTCCGTGTCGCCCGCCCCTTCCATCTTCGCTCATGATTCGGGAAGGTAAACTTGAACACCACCATTTATCGTAAACAAATACTTACTATACACAAAAAGGGGGATGGGTTGGTATTTTCTCCAACGTTGGTCAAAATACATGCCCTACAATCTTGGGCATATTCTTTCTTAACAATATAGTCAATTTTTACCCAAACTAACCAACAACGTACTTGATTGAATGCAGTAACTTATTACTACCAACATTGGACAAATAATATTACCCGCACAAAAAGTGTTTTTACCTATATCGATTTGTTGTGTCCACTTGAAGGAGCGCGAACGAAAAAGCAACAAAACGTAGTCCAAATGGTCTGAAAATACAGTGTTTTAAACACATACAACTTCGATAACTTCTCAAAATATTTGTTAGTTTCCTTCGGGATATGTAACTTCAGTGTATTAGCTCAAATAAACGTACACGTTGTTACTTGTCTAGCCTCCAAACAAACCTGTCAAAATCCCATTGAATTAATAATTTTAAAACATTTTGTGTGTGTAGCGGCAAGTTTTATACCCATTTCGAGGGTGGTCGCTTTTTGTTTGCTGCTATAACTCACGAACTACACGTTCTTTTAAAGAGGTTCTTGCACGCCTGGAAGTTAACCTTTGCGTGGTAAAGATCGTAAAAGATCGCTTTTCTCGGTTCTCCCACATACTATATGTGCGCGCAGTGTTATACATGTGCTCTATGGTGGAATTAAGCAGTGCTCTTTAAGGTTGACATTTCTCACCAAACAAACCACCTATATTTCAAAATTATTATTGTATGTATTTTTGGTTTGCTATTGAATTCCCCTGACGTAGCCTTAACTCTATGTTCGATCGAACACGGCAAAAGTCTGAATCCGGGCACAAATCAGGGCGAATCATGCGCGTGATACGTGTCTTATCGCAAGTAGTAACGAAACAAAGGCAACTTTTCAAGTTGTGTTTCTTAGTACATAGTTACTAGAAATAACAGGTATTTGTGTCAATATTAACATTATGATAACGGACATTGAAACTTCTTGGCAAACCGGATTCCGGATCAAGGATCAGGGATCGACCGGTTGACTTAAACCAAGGGATTTTCCCGTGGTTATTATTTAGTCCTATATTTAAAGATGACGTCGTGTCAAGAAGGTCTGGCCACGTGGCTAAGACTTGGTGATTGACACTAATGAAGTCGTTGCGTTGAAGATTTCCGGTTAACAAAAACACCGTTTAGTCTTCAGCTTGGCTCATTCGTCGGTACGAAGACACGCGAAGCTGTTTGCAGATAGAACCGAGTGCAACAATTTTACTTCAACTAAAAGAAATCTTTGACCGCAAAGGGCGAGTACACGTTCAGGTGTTTTAATTATCCTTGCACAGAAAACATTAAGAATAAGACATTTGTTTTTTTATCTTAATTCAAACTTTTTGAATATCGGAGAAAGACATTGTTTGTACACAAAGATATGCATTTTTCAGACATTTCACCAATTTTCATACATTTTTGTCAAAATTTACCAATCTCATTCCTGATAGACCTTATTATTAAAGGGAAGCAATGTTTTAATTTACCTGAATTCTGTTTTAAAAGTAACGCTGTGTCCGAAACAGGCTTGCGTGCAGAGCTACAGTTATAGCTACGTCTATATTGTCGACCTGCTCACGCATAGTTGTAATAGGCAAATTGTGTTAGGCCTACTAAACTTTTGTATACCTCCTTTTTAATTTAATAAAGTTTAAAGCCTGAGTCGCCTTAGATAGCACTGCAGTTGTTTCTTCAAGAGTACTTGTATTAGAAGCTTAGCCCAAGAATCATACTGATTCGGCCGTGTTCATCAACTTATTGGGGGAGGGGGGGGGAGAGGGGGGGGGGGGAGAGGGGGGGGGGGGGGAGGGGGGGGGGGGGGGGGGGAGAGGGGGGGGATGGGGGGGGGGGAGAGGGGGGGGGGTGGGGGGGGGGGGAGAGGGGGGAGGGGGCGTTTTATCGTGTTGTTTTCGAACGAAAATGGCAGAAAATGACATCGCCCCCAAACAAATTCGTGTAGATCGTGCCTGTGTATCTGGCTTTGCGGACGTTATATGAATCACTGAATTCGGGGAGCGCGCACGGAGCAATATGTATATATTTTTTTCATACAATTTAGATTTCGATTTTTACACCCCCCCCCCCCCCCCAAACAAACAAACAAAAACAAAAACAAAATTAAATACTTAACAAAAATTAAATTATAATAAAAAAACAGAAAAAAGAAAAGAAAATGACACTTTATTAAAAAGTTAAGAATATGGCAATAACAAAATGAAAATTTGTATTGGGACATTAATTCCTCATCGAATTATGTCTGTATAGTCCCTTTTTAGCAAGCAACAGCAATGAGCAATCAATTTCCATTGAAAATGTACACAGCTTTCTAATCCTGGTCAATAGAGGGCGCCCTCTATATACAGGTGATTAAAAATGCAAATATTTAATTAACTGGTGAACTTGCGATTGGGGATTTTGGTTTTTCGTGATCCACATGATCCCAGCTAACAGACTGCATTGATTCCACTTAGATTCAAGAGGTGCGCCAAGAAAATATATTTCTGAGCACATGTTGCAGCCATGCCCTGTGATCTAAAAGGGTCAATTGTTAAGTACAAGCATTCACCTTTCGGTACAATAATTTCAAATGTGTAAAATATCTTTTTAATGAACAAATGAAGCTCGGTACATAAATAATTTGCTAAACATTGTCAAATGGAATGATGGGTCCGAGTTGGTAGTGGTTGGGTCCGCGTTGGTAGTGGGTCCGAGTTGGTTTTGGGTCCGAGTTGGTAGTGGGTCCGAGTTAGCATGGGTCCGAGTTGGCATGGGTCCGAGTTGGCTTGGGTCCGAGTTGGATCGAAACCTTTATAACCATGTGGATTAACCCAGTATAAAAGTATAACCCAGGAATAAGTCCAGTATAAAATAAAGTAACCGATATGATGATGATGATGATTTCCACAAAAAGAAAAAAAATATGATGCATCAATGGCTGTGGCAATGAAAGTAATAGCCTACATGTGCCTATGCCTGTGATACAGTTGGACAGCTACACTGAAATATTGTGCCAACAACCTAACTATATACCCAATTTTTCTTGCACATAATCTGTATAGGCTGTAAAATTCTGCAATTCCAAAGAAGTAGACGAGGCACACATTTCCTTCAAGTACTCGCTGACTTTTGTATTTAGGTTACTAATCTTCACTTTGTCACCGGTTTTGACAGGGCTAGCTGCCTTCTCGTTCTAAAGGGAAACCTGAATTGTGCCAGTGTTGTCC
Source organism: Crossaster papposus (assembly GCA_037893245.1). Lineage (NCBI taxonomy): Eukaryota > Metazoa > Echinodermata > Asteroidea > Velatida > Solasteridae > Crossaster > Crossaster papposus. Next base: position 101,480 of record JBAIAA010000664.1, on the reverse strand, counting down.
CGCACCTTAACGTTGCGCACGCTTTGCGTACCCTTTACTCGTTTCGGTAATTCATCCTACATTAAAACAATTAAATAAGAATGCGTAGAAATATGACCGCGTGGATTTAGAGGATCTGAAGATAACCTAAATCCTGCAAAATCCTCCAATATTTATTATTACTAAAAAGTACTAGTACTAGTACTTTTTAGTCCTTTATATTGATACGTACTAGTACTAGTGATCATGGCCTAAATCCTGCAAAAACCCTTCAGTGGGTTTACCATTGAGCTGTAAAGCAGCCAAATATTTTATCACAGGACATCAATATATTATAGAGGGCAACCCCTTTCTATAAAAAAAATATACAAGTCAACTACATCAATGTACTGTGTAGCGACCAAGCCATGTGATTACCATGGACAACATTTTGACTACTTAATTACCTTAAACATTGAATAATCTCAAACAGTGAAATCATCGAAGGAAAGATGGATTTATAGGCTTTTTTGGTACAATCGTTGGAACATCCTGTCCGTACGGTACGTACACGGACGGACATGTTTATGGGGATCATATGTTTATCTAGTAGTAAAGTCACAGTATACTGTATAGTCCAGTCCATGACCATAGCGCGCAACGGCTATACTGTCTTGGTCTGGTACCTACGGCGCTCTACGATCTTTGGTCACAATTAATCATGCACCATAGACCCCATAATTCAACTGTTCAGTTACGCGCAACTTCCTTTTCTTGAATTATGATTGGTTATTGAGTTGCGCGCAACCACTCTTCTTGACTAATAAGGAGGGCGCTTCAATGACATGAACGGCGCCTCATACCATGCTATGCTATGCTATGCTAGCTGCGCACGTCGTAAATGGGGTTATTGGGGTTGCACGCAACTTCCTTTTCTTGAATTATGATTGGTTATTAAGTTGCACGCAACCACTCTTCTTGACGAATTAGGAGGGCGCTTCAATGACATGAACGGCCTTTCATAGATTTGCTCCGTGCGCGCTCCCCGAATTAAGTGATTCATACAACGTCCGCAAAGCCAGGTACACAGGCACGATCTACACGGAATTTGTTTGTGGAGATGTCATGTTCTGCCATTTTCGTTCGAAAACAACACGATAAAACGCAAGGGGGTCACAGGCAGATTTTTTTAGAAATTCAGTATAGGCCTATCACTGCTACATCCTTTTTTAACGTATCCATGGAAATTTTTTTCACAATTTATCGATTATTATTGCCTTTTTTAGGGGAGGTATTTGTTAACGTCGTTTGAGTATTTGTGCACAATCTCCACGCGCATCAACGGTACGTCAACGCTTAATTTTTTCGACTGCTTTTTTCATTTCAATACAATTTTTGTCATTGGATGATAAACATTAAGGTAAATAACAACCATGTACAACTACAAAAGACAAGATGTTAAGATTGGATGCCAAAAACTTTTCGAGTGAGAAAATTGTTCCCCCCCTATTTTGAGAATGGACGGTACCACAGCGTTTCGCAATCACAGCCTCGAAGGGCCCCCGGCCCCTCCGCACCCCAACTCCCCCCCCCCCCCCCCCTGGGAAGACCATTTATTTACAAGTCAAAATTCCACCCGTGCACGGGACAGAAATGCTCATTTGTACGTTTCCATTATGCGGGCAACGCACACTTCGCTTCGCGTTAACTGTACGTTTCTACATTGCCGAAACGGATTCAGTTTGTATGTAACCAGCCAGGGGGGGGCGGAGGGGGGGCCCAACAAAGTGCGCCACCAACGTTGAAATGTATCTCATTCATTCTTCCACGCTCATGAGCCACACATCTCACACAGTAAATACGTAGAGATCGCTACCGCGAAGCTCACCATTGAAACACGTACAAATTTGCTCCGTGTATCGCTCTCCGAATTCAGTGATTCATGCAACGTCCGCATAGCCAGGTACACAGGCACGATCTACACGAATATTTTTGGGGGCGATGTCATTTTCTGCCATTTTCGTTCGAAACAACACGATAAAACGCAGGGGGTTCACAGGCAGATCTTTTAAAATTCAGTATATCACTGCTACATCCTTTTTTAACGTATCCATAGAAAAAATGAGTGGGTTCGAAGCACGATTTTTCACAATTTATGGATTATTATTGCCCTTTTTAGGGGAGGTATTTGTTAACGTCGTTTGAGTATTTGTGCACAATCTCCACGCGCATCAACGGTACGTCAACGCTTAATTTTTTTCGACTGCTTTTTTCATTTTCATTACAATTTTTGTCATTGGATGATAAAAATTAAGGTAAATAACAACCTTTTACAACTACAAAAGACAAGATGTTAAGATTGGATGCTAAAAACTCTTTATTTTTCGCTTAAGAAAATTGTTCCCCCCTATTTGAGAATGGACGGTACATCAGCGTTTCGCAATCACAGTCTCGAAGGGCCCCCCCCTCCGCCCCCCCCCTGTAACCAGCCTTGTAAAACCTCATACATCAGGCCCGTACACAGGATTTTTAAATGCGGGGGGGGGGGGGGGGGGGGGGGGGGGTGCGAATTTGTACAGATGGGAAGGGGGGTGCGCGAATTTGTACTGATGAGACCAAAAATTGAACCGAAATTTGTGTGTGCCGGTAGCGTTATTTCGACATCAAAATACCATTATTTACCCCGGAAAATGTGGACCTTTTTGGTAATTTGGGGGCGAATTTGTACTGATGGGACAAAAAAATAGGATGTGTACGCACCCGTCGCACCCACCCCCCCCCCCCCCCCCCCCCCCTCCCCCCCCCTCCCCCCCCCCCCTGCGTACGGGCCTGTACATGCAGGTTTGTTTATACTGAGACTAAAATACCTAAAGAGATAGGAAGCAAGCACTTCAGACGGCTCTGTCCGTGCACAGCGTCCTATGCGGTATTGTTATGCTAATTGCGCGATCCACTCGACCGGCGAGCAAGTCACTTCCGTTTCAACTGCCCAAATTAGGAGTTGAGCGTTTGTGCGCATGTTCAGAGTACTTTATGGCAACTGACCAGACTATTCAGAATTTTGACAGCTGACTGTAAACAACGTGATTAAAAAAACTCTTCGTATTAAAAAGCGACATGGCATATCTAAAAGTCTTTGTAAATTGGGAAGAAATCGATTTAAATAATGTTCTAGGAGAAGGCAACTCGACTGACACTGAACAAGCGGAGATTCTGGGATCAGAAAACGAGTGGCTAAGCAGCGAAAACGATGAGATTCTTGAAGTTGAAGTTGAACCAGAAAATGACGGCAAAAAAAATCATGACCAAAACCGAAAGAATAATCACCCCAAAACTACCAATGTCCATTGTGTAACAAACAATATACATCGACATCGGGGTTTCGGGGTCATGTTTCAAAAAAACATGATAGGCCAGACAAAGGTTAGTTATTGTGTTGCTTTTGTACTCCCCCAGATATAAATATGGCTTGAGAGACAGCCGAATCATCACGCGTTTTTTTACAAAAAGGTGCCAAATTTTGTAATGTGGACTTGCGATTAACGAGCAAAATATCACAATAAAATTAACAGTTGCTAACTAATGAATAAAACTGAACACAACATGAAGAAAATTGAGTACAACAAATTTAGTAAAATAAGTCAACGAAAATTGCTGTTTAATGCAATCAAATTTCATTTGCAAGTCATCTTGTGATCAAAGGTGGACAATGGGCATCTAGGCCCTATAGGTCAGCAGCCGGCTACACAGCGACCATTTTGTGTTTGTGAAAATCATTAAAAATATACATTTTAGCCAAAAATTTAGATTGATAGATGTGTTTTCATACATGACCCTTTGGCAACTTTAATATTAGTACATGCTTTTGTGTCTGGCAAATCTTGTATTAAAAAAAAAAAATCACAAAAACGCTTTTTTGAGCACCAAATTTGTATAATAATCAAAAACATGGCTCATTATAAATTGCATTCAGTGCACAGGCTACTCCGACATCAATAAAATGCATTCAATCTATTTTAAATAAGGTCATAATACGACCTGGGCAATAGTATGATAACCAGGTATTTTGTTAACATCACGACCCTTTTTTATACACATTGGAAACATGTTGGAAACCATTTTTGCCCCAAAATAAACAATCTGTTGACCTAAATTATAGGAATATGGAATATAATATTCTATTTTCAATGCATTGAGTGCACACAGGAACATATTTAAAATGTATCTACCATGTTAGTTTCTGATATTATAAGGATCATTGCAACTTTAATTGATGCAAACTAGTCATAGTTTTTACTTAAAATGTGAAATAGGCCTATAGATCATAAATGAACAGGATCGTATTTTGTCCTGATTTTTGGACTTTTTGTGATGATTCCCTAAAAATCTGGTAATGTTTTAAAAACGTACATGACACGGTCCAAAGTTCAAATTTTATGAAACAGCTTCTACAAACAAATTATATATCACCAGTATTGCGTGAATTGAAGCACAAATGGGTCATTTTTAAGGGCAAAATCGCCGAAAACATGGACTTCCGAATACAGCTATACCTTGTATGCAAATAGACACACGGAAGTAAAACGACGAAACATCGTCGCGGTATCGGTTTATTTTCTCTTTTAAACGTAACTTAATATAACCCAAAGCACATATTTATGTAAAGAATTATCAGATTGAAACTTACATCAAATAAAATTATAACTTTGCTGACTATTTGTTATGAAAAATGCGTCGAAATATCGGAGCTAAAATTTCTCGATTATGTTCGCCATGTTGGATGTCAAGACGCGAATAGCGCCGCTATCGTCGAAAGATGCACAGGCGCATCAGACTCTGTAGGATATGGTCGACGGCGTGACAATGGGAGTCGATCGTTGCTTCCTATCTCTTTAGGTATTTTAGTCTCAGGTTTATACCGTACCCGAGGCCAAGCAAAATGGCCGTTCCTAACAGGCACATTTTTGAACGGGCGCTGCCCTATTGACACAAAATGCACCAGAACAAATTGCGAGATACAAACAGTGTATTTAAGCCATTGGAATCAGAATGCAACTTGCGAAACAAGGAAAAAAATGTTTTCCTTTATATACCCTTTTGACGAGAATGTCACGATTACCGTAAATGAAAAACATGTAAATTACTTAGTCTGCTCATACAAGTTATATATTTCAAAATTATTGATTTCCTTTAAACTAAAAGGCCGTAATTAAAAAGTCTAACCCATCATATTAGCTACTGCAAGACACAGACTGCAGTTTGGACATCAAAATACGTCAGAAGATGTTTTTATTTTCAACGGATATAATCCTGACTACAGATGTTCATTGAACCCCATCCCCCGTTTAACAGTTTTTGCTTCGCTCACAGTATTTAAAAGTGATCTTCACAACAATCTTAGCACCATAGTTTACACGAAAATATACACATTATAAAACAAATACGTTTGTTAAAAAATATATACTTTTATTTACATTTTGACAGTATTATTACATGTACTCTCATTAGTGGTTGGAGTAATCCCAAAAATACTCGATTTCGTTTACGTTTTTACACAAGTACTATAATGTTCAGGCCAACCAGCTAGTTTATAAAAAAATCCGATACTTACAAAAATATACAGGAATTTGCCATCAATGATTAAAATAATCCCAAACCTACGCAAAGGATGCTCACTGTTATACATAAACACAATTGTTATCTAGCCAACAAGTTTCAACTTGTGAAGGAAATGGACCAAACCACCCATACAGCCTCAGTGTTGGATAAGAAATCAACGAGTGTCATACATCCACTTGGTATTCACACTAGTGATGTTTTTATGCACACACGGACAGATTTGAAGTCTTCGGTAATTTCGTTGGTCAATTTAATCTGTTTGCAGATATAAAATCTGCAAATCATTAAAACACAAAGACCAGGATCAGAAGTGACCCAAATGTTGGTCAGATTGGGCCCGACACTCGTCCGGGTCAAAATAACACTTTCAGGGTCACTTTTCCGGTAATTTGACACTGACACAGATAATTGTCATTTTGACATTTGAGGAAAATGTCATTTTAGAGAAAAAAATGTTGAGCCAAATATTTTTTGGTCAAATCTGACCCGGCTTCAGTGTAGAATCCGAGTCGGGACTTATAAGAGTGTAAGTTCGACTCTGATGACAAACCACCGTTTCGTACGAAGAGGGTGAAGAGCTAATTTTCTTACGCGCAGTGTGACCCAACTGACGATCTGAATCGAGAATGTGATACGATGTTTATGCTTTAAACTGCAAGCAGGCATCCTGGAGTGACAGAGTTTCCCTTATCGATTTTGTTCTGTGGAATTTGCACAGGTTCCCGATTTCATGGTGTCAATTATTGTTTTTGTTGGACAGAAGATTCTGATTTTGCCAAAAAATTAACGGTTATTGTGGCTGGGATAGTTTGGTAAAGAACTTGAAAACGTAGCCGCGATCAACAATATTAAGTCTCCGTCCAATCTTTATCTGAACTTTATTTTCGAAGTTATGAAAACTTGTTTTTACCTATTCATGGGCATACAACCACTCAAACCCCTCCCCCCCTTTTGTTATAGACCGGGGATGGGTCATTCGATCACCCCAGATTTTTGTGGTGAGAATAAAAAAAGAATATGCTGGTTTTGAGGTATCTTGTACCTTTCCAACATTAAAATGTAATTATAGGTTTTCCCGGTCAATTTCGGATAAACAGCTGCCAATTTAACCACTGCGCCATTCTATTTCGCGTGAAATCTAATGCTGCTATGTTATTTTAACATCACCGAGCCAAGGCGCGGGATTATTTTTAACAAAAGTCGATCCGAGGCGGGTTCAGACCGATGGTACCAGGAAGCACACCCACAACATTTTCGGCATTGCTCGTTGTTGACAGATATTTCCGGCCTTGCTCGTAACGTTTTTATGCGTCATCCGTTTTAAATCTGAAGAAAACTTTGCGTGTATATATGCACTCCGTTTTAAACACCACCTGAATTTTGAAAGATTTAATTTTTGTATTAAAATTTGGTTGAATTACTGTTTATTTTCAAAGACAATGTTAACAAATATTTTCAGCGAATGTATAAAAAGTGGATTTTGACAAGAACATTTTTTTTATATGAATCCGAAACGAACTTCTAGGGTACAGAATTTGTTGACATGGTTTTAAAGTTAATTTGTCAACAAATTACGCGTGTAAAATCTTGACATGTATTATAGCGAGAAAGTGCCGATTCCGTATGGTTTTCGCAGCAGCATGTTCCCTAATATTGTACGTGGTATGGGATTGAACCATACATGACATGTACATTTTGGTATCGTGAAACCATGCAGCCGTGCTCCCCCTCCCCTGGCCCTCCCCCAGATTTACAGATTTACGCCACTGCCTCTATAAAAAATGTTTAACACTTTTGTTATAAGGCCTTTCAAGTAAATGTGAGCAAGTTAACCCTTAGCGACGGGAAGCGGGACTGCACATCTAATCCATACAGTAGCTGGTTGAAACTTAAATGCAAATTAGTCAGTCTCGGCATGTCACGTACAGCCAAGGCAATGTGTTCAATGTCTGTTGGTGTCAAATCGCAATAGTTCAGGTACAGCCTATTTAAGTGCTTCATTTTCGGCAATTTCTTGGCCCAAAACTCAGCCGATCCGCCCAATCTCTTGTTGCCATCAAGGGCCAAGTCAGTCAGTCTGGGCATGTCGCGAGCAGCCAAGGCAATGTGCTCAATGTCTGTCCCCGTTAGTTCGCAATAACATATCCAAAGTGTTGTCAGACTTGTCAAGTGTCGGATATGAGGGGTCCATTCTACAGCTCTACCTCCCAATGTATGGCACTTTGTTAAGTTAAGACTGATCAGGTTTTGGTTGCATTTCATTGACGACACGATTTTCTCAAAATCTTCCTCCACTGAAGTACATTTGATAAGTTTCAGTCCCCAGAGGTTTTTCATGTAACCCAGAGCGAAGGCTAAATCGCCGAGTGAAGACACCGAATGAACCGCGATAGTTTTAACGCGTGCCAGCTGCGCCGTGAGGTTGTCGGACCCACAGATGATTTTCAGAAGTTATGTGAGACTGCGGAAATCTCTATCGTAATGCACATCAATATCTGATGGGATGAGCGAGTCACTGTTGAGACACTGTGGGACTTTGCTTGCCTGGCTTTCCAATAAGCAGTTGCGACTAATCGCTTGTATAACACCCGACTGGTACGGTGGCTTACCATAATTCTTATTGAACTTACGATCAAGGAAGTTTACGATGTCAGTCATACACTTCTCATTGTCACCACAACAAAAACGCAACAGGAAATCGTTTGAAATAACATCATCAATCGTTGAGCACAATTTACTCAAAATGCTCCGAAATTCGCCATCTTCTAAACTTTGCAAGTATTTCGCTGCACAATATTCCTGTATTGTCTTGTGCATGAATTGTATGTTATTGTGGGAATTGAGGTTTTTAAAAACTCTCTGCATGGTTAGGATGCCTGCTTTTAGTGCCAGGTTCAGTGCATTCAGTTCAAACTCATTTTTTTGAAATGAGAATTTCTGGTTGGCATTCATGAGTCTGAGCAGCGCAGTTTTTCCTATGATAATCACTGTTTTTGAAGCATCTTCGTCGCAGATATCTCCTTTTCTTTTGAACATGTAATTAACTGCCTCATTGAAGAGACAAGAAGTTGTTTCTGGGAGTTGTTTATTCTTCCTCCACAACAAATTCATAAGCAACAGTAACATTGGATTCTTAGCACAATCACGCAGCATGTTGGACGTTCCAATGATTGGGATTAGTGCATTGCCACTATCAGGATCATTGTCATAGAATTTCTGAACGTATTTAGTGACATCCTCGTCGGTAAACCCCAGAACCTCTACGTGTGTGCAAGGATTTTGGACAAGTTTTGATGTCAGTGTCTCAAGATGAGAGGGGCGGGTTGAGACACAGATGAAACATTCCCTGTACACTGTTCTTTTGATTGCTTTGAGGACAGAACCGAATGAGGCTGCATCGAGTGTTTTGGTCTTCATTTCGTCAAAACCATCTAAAAGAATCAAGACCTCATTTGGGTTGGCCAGGATGAATTTATTAAGTTCATCTTTGTCTACTCCTGACTTTCTGCCTAGAAGTTGATCGAACGAGGAATCAACGAGATTAGATTTCTGCGACAGGGCACACATCTTTAAAAGAAAGACGAGCTTAAATCCGTTCAGGATTTCGCTGACCCGCCCTTTGGCCCAATCGTATACAATCTTGTCAAAAATTGTTGACTTACCGACCCCTCCCATACCACACCAAACGAGGCGTTTGATAAGTTCCCCGGTTCTTGTCTTTAATGTTAATATTTTGTCATACTCTGTTGAGCTTACACTTTCTCTTTTCAGGTCAGTGACAACTGCTACCCCTTCCCGTGTTTCTAACTGTACTTTAGTGTATATGCCAGCTTTGTGCTTCAGGTCACCAGGAACATTAGTTAACTGCACGTAACTGCCTGTTGTTAGATAAACTTCCTTCAAAATATCCCTGGTCTTGTTAACGGCATCTTGGTAGCTAGGAGCCGCCAACCTTGGTTCTTGGTTTGGTCTCTGACTATTAAGCTGAGATGTCAGTGCAGGAATATCTATTTTAACCAAAACAAGAAAGAAGTTTTGTTTCAATGAATTGTTTCTGAAACGGGTTGTAAATAGTCTAGAAGAAATTATTATGTAAAAGAAAATAGGATTTTAGGATTTCTGGTGCAATATTATAAGGCCACTGCACAAAATATATTTGGTAAATAATGTTTTGGTGACAATATATGGCGCTGTTTGGACGCAAACTTGTCAAGTGTTTCCTTTATAAGTACATTCACAATTTCACATGTTTTAAACCAACAAAAATACATTCAGACAAGAAGCTGGCAACTGCAGGTCTATATAAATGATTGCACATCATTATTCCAAGATTGACTAAGATAATAGTAATAGTCTCATTGTGGTAATTGTGCACTGCACTCCTAATAAGCAATAATCTGGTTACTTCAATTTTGACAGAAGATAAGTTGAAATCAATCTCAATGTACGAAATCGTTAAATGGCTTTGCCCAACAGCTCACAGTAAATACAAACTATGATTATTCATTTATTTTGCAAAACAGTCCCGTTATTCCATTAATTTATGCATAAATGCATAATTAATGGATGACTTAGCATTCTTCAGATGTGGCACATAGGATCACTATAACTATCGGCATTATATCTAAACTTATGAACGTTGCTGAGTACCAAGTAGAAATAGAAGTAGAAGTACTATTTGACGTGGGTACAGAGGAACAAATTCCAAGACAACCAATATCAATAGCGCACTCCTACTGTGTCCAGCATATTTCCAATTTGCTTTCGGTGTAGCAAAGAAAACTGAGCACTCTTTCGCTCGAGATCTCACAATCATGTTTTTTGTGTCCATTTTTATGTAGTTTATTTTCACAAAAAATACCTTTATAAGCCACCTAATTTCTATTTTGTAGAAACGAAGAATAGGCAGAGTAAAACATTTACATCCAAGTCAAATTTCCAAGAAATAGAATAAGTGTGCCCAAATTTGTCAGCTATTCTGAATAGATCATTCAAATTTCAATAAAGTGGAGCTAAACATTGCTATTGTTAAGCACCTGTTTATTGTTTCCTCCAATCATTACCATTCCAAATCCCGTTCTGATAGCCGAGAGCAAGTTAACATGTGGATTGGTCTGATGGGAAACAGCACCATCCTTGGACCAATGTTTTTTAATAGAAACATTAATAGTGTGTACAATTAATGTTTTACTCAGCCTTTATTTTGTTCCTACAGAACAGACATTTGGTGGATGTGAGTAGGGCGCTCTAATTGTGTTGATTTGTAAATTCAAGGTCAATCCAGTCAACCATCATGAGCAGAACTTTTTTTCATTTTCAAACTTATTGACAAAAGACTAAAGGCAAGTCTAATACAGCCGTTCTAATACAGTGAAGGTCACAAGAGAAAGTCAAAATGAAGCAATTACCGATTCCAGAGCAATTTGGAAAATTCAAAGTTAAAGTATTGCAACTGACACTTTTGCCAATGTTTCTGGGTCGAAATGATTCGGAAACTGTATACAAGAGCACATTCAAACTGCTTACTTACTTGGTATGGGTTGTTCAACATTTTCTTGGTTTGTCGGCGGGCTGGCCTGTGGTTGTTGCTGCAGTCTTGATAAAACACATCCTAAATCAAAGTTAAAATATGTACATTTGGTTTTATATGGAATGAATAATTTGTGAATGAACAAAATAGGGTCTAAAAATATGGACGATTTATATTTCTTTTTAGATAACAGAGCCACTATCAGCAAGACAAAATAAGAAAGGTTTCTGCATATAGCAATGTCATAGAGAATGTGATAATACCAAAATACTTTTCAGTGTAATGAATGTATTTCTTTCAAACAATAACAAATACTTACCTCTGCAGCAATATTCCATGAATAATCAGTGGACTTGTTGAACGAATAGTGTCTATGAATGGCAATACAAATTTGGTTGGCCAGTATTAAACAAGTATGTTTAAAACCGGCTTATTGGCTTGGACGTGAAGGCTCGGGCATTAGCACAGCCAGGCCCATGAGCCTGCTTAACCCTAACCCTACCTGATGCTACTTTTTACTACTAGTAGTAAAAAGTAGTATGCAGTACTCTCACTGACTTGTGTGCAATGCCTGTAGTAATTTTTAGTATTTGGTACTTCACCCCTTATTGCACTCGTAGTACTTTTTAGCATTGGGTCCCTCTGCTTGCTGAGTGTGCATGGCCCATGTTTGCTGTGTAAGTTGTTCTAAACTCTACAGCAAAAATTGTCACTTGGGACACAGCAATGGGTCAAGGCTGGACTACTGCATTTTTTGCCAGGTAAGTATTACTGACCTGTATTGCCACTATTAGTATTTTGTAGTTGGCAGTATCTGTACTCTGTCAGTACACACTCAATCATCATTCACAGAGAGACCCAATGCTACAAAATACTAAGTAGTATTCTGTAGTACACAGTTCTTTAGCCCAAAGTAAGGCCTAGGGGGTTAGGGTTAAAAACATACTTGTTTTAAAATCGGCTCATTGGCTTGGACGTAAAGGCTCAGGCATTAACACAGCCAGGCCCATGAGCCTGTTTAAAGACATACTTGTTTTAAAACTGGCTTATTGGCTTGGACGTGAAGGCTCGGGAATAACACAGCCAGGCCCATGAGCCTGCTTAAAAACATACTTGTTTTAAAACCGGCTTATTGGCTTGGACGTGAAGGCTCGGGCATTAACACAGCCAAGCCCATGAGCCTGTTTAAAGACATACTTGTTTTAAAATCGGCTCATTGGCTTGGACGTAAAGGCTCGGGTATTAACACAGCCAGGCCCATGAGCCTGCTTAAAAACATACTTCTTTTAAAACTGGCTTATTGGCTTGGACGTAAAGGCTCGGGCATTAACACAGCCAGGCCCATGAGCCTGTTTAAAGACATACTTGTTTTAAAATCGGCTCATTGGCTTGGACGTGAAGGCTCGGGCATTAACACAGCCAGGCCCATGAGCCTGCTTAAAAACATACTTCTTTTAAAACTGGCTTATTGGCTTGGACGTAAAGGCTCGGGTATTAACACAGCCAGGCCCATGAGCCTGCTTTAATAAAGACATACTTGTTTTAAAACCGGCTCATTGGCTTGGACGTAAAGGCTCGGGTATTAACACAGCCAGGCCCATGAGCCTGCTTAAAAACATACTTGTTTTAAAACCGGCTCATTGGCTTGGACGTGAAGGCTCGGGCATTAACACAGCCAGGCCCATGAGCCTGTTTAAAGACATACTTGTTTTAAAATCGGCTCATTGGCTTGGACGTGAAGGCTCGGGTATTAACACAGCCAGGCCCATGAGCCTGCTTAAAAACATACTTGTTTTAAAACTGGCTTATTGGCTTGGACGTGAAGGCTCGGGCATTAACACAGCCAGGCCCATGAGCCTGCTTAAAAACATACTTGTTTTAAAACTGGCTTATTGGCTTGGACGTAAAGGCTCGGGTATTAACACAGCCAGGCCCATGAGCCTGCTTTAATAAAGACATACTTGTTTTAAAACCGGCTCATTGGCTTGGACGTAAAGGCTCGGGCATTAACACAGCCAGGCCCATGAGCCTGCTTTAAGACATACTTGTTTTAAAACTGGCTTATTGGCTTGGACGTGAAGGCTCGGGCATTAACACAGCCAGGACCATGAGCCTGTTCAAAGACATACTTGTTTTAAAACCGGCTCATTGGCTTGGACGTAAAGGCTTGGACGTGAAGGCTCGGGCATTAACACAGCCAGGCCCATGAGCCTGGTTAAAAACATACTTGTTTTAAAACCGGCTTATTGGCTTGGACGTGAAGGCTCGGGCATTAACACAGCCAAGCCCATGAGCCTGCTTAAAGACATACTTAATTGTTTTAAAACCCACCAATCACATTTTGATTTCCTTATTACATTGCATTTGCAGCAACAAAAAAAGAAAAGCCCTGCTTTGAATCCAAATATTGAGCCCTCTAATTGTGTTGATTTGTAAATTCAAGGTCAATCCAGTCAAGCATCTTGAGCAGAACCTTTTTTCAATTTTTTAACTAATACAGCTGTTCTAAGACAGTGGATGTCACAAAATGAAACAATTACTGATTCCAGAGCAATTTGGAAAATTTAAAGTTAAAGTATTGCAACTGACACTTTTGCCAATGTTTCTGGGTCGAAATGACACGGAAACTGTATACAAGCTTAGAGCACATTAAAACTGCTTACTTACTTGGTATGGGTTGTTCAACATTTTCTTGGTTTGTAGGCGGGCGGGCCTGTTGTTGCTGCGGTCTTGGTGAAACACATCCTAAATCAAAGTTAAAATATGTACATTTGGTTTTATATGGAATGAATAATTTGTGAATGGACAAAATAGCTAGGGTCTAAAAATATGGACGATTTATATAGATAACAGAGCCACTATCAGCAAGACAAGATAAGAAAGGTTTCTGCATATAGCAATGTCATCGAGAATGTGATAATGCCAAAATACTTTTCAGTGTAATGAATGTATTTCTTTCAAACAATAACAAATGATTACCTCTGCAGCAATATTCAATGAATAATCAGTGGACTTGTTGAACGAATAGTGTCTATGAATGGCAATACAAATTTGGTTGGCCAGTATTAAACAAGTCTGTTTAAAACCGGCTTATTGGCTTGGATGTGAAGGCTCGGGCATTAACACAACCAGGCCCATGAGCCTGTTTAAAGACATACTTGTTTTAAAACTGGCTTATTGGCTTGGACGTGAAGGCTCGGGCATTAACACAGCCAAGCCCATGAGCCTGCTTAAGGCCATATAAAATTAATAAAAAGTTTTACATCGCTGAGATTTTAGAAAATTGGTGGGGAGGGGAATTTATATTTTATATTTTATATTTTTAGTTTTTTACTTTCCTTTATATCCAAGGTGTCCAAATTGTATACGTAGCGATCGTTTACTGTTCATTGTTTATTTAATAGTGTCAATACAGTGTGGCTTGAACACATTGGATAGTGGAAGTAATAGGGCCTACTTCTGACATTGCTACCGACAGGTTCGTGAGTGATGATGGTTTGTCGCGATAGCGCCCCCTCATGGCTGCAGATTAAGCAATGTCTTGCCCAAAGACTATGACGATCTTTGCAGCTATTGCATGCCGTCAGCCACGTGTGCGACTTTTCTGAAGACGGGTTTTGATGAAGTGATCGCGTATGTCTCCCTACAAGCACTGCATGGCGCGCAGTTGTTATCGACGATCCTTGACCATCAATTGCATCCACAGAAATAGAAAAAACACAGTTTTAGAAAAAATATAAAATATAAAAAAATATCGGGACGGAGCTAAAAATTGGGACGGGCGGGGATGTAAAACTTTTTATTAATTTTAAAAGGCCTAAAGACATACTTAATTGTTTTAAAACCCGCTAATCCCATTTTGATTTCCTTATTACATTGCATTTGCAGCAACAAAAAAAGAAAAGCCCAGCTTTGAATCCAAATATTGAGCCCTCTAATTGCGTCGATTTGTAAATTCAAGGTCACTCCAGTCAACCATCGTGAGCAGAACTTTGTTTTCATTCTTAAACTTATTGACAAAATACTAAAGGCATGTCTAATACAGCTGTTCTAAGACAGTGAAGGTCACAAGAGAAAGTCAAAATGAAGCAATTACCGATTCCAGAGCAATTTGAACAATTCAAAGTTAAAGTATTGCAACTGACACTTTTGCCAATGTTTCGGGGTCGAAATAATTCGGAAACTGTATACAGGAGCACATTCAAACTGCTTACTTACTTGGTATGGGTTGCTCAACATTTTCTTGGTTTGTAGGCGGGCGGGCCTGTGGTTGTTGCTGCGGTCTTGGTGAAACACATCCTAAATCAAAGTTAAAATATGTACATTTGGTTTTATATGGAATGAATGATTTGTGAATGGACAAAATAGGGTCTAAAACTATGGACGATTTATATAGAGATAACAGAGCCACTATCAGCAAGACAAGATAAGAAAGGTTTCTGCATATAGCAATGTCATCGAGAATGTGATAATGCCAAAATACTTTTTAGTGTAATGAATGTATTTCTTTCAAACAATAACAAATGATTACCTCTGCAGCAATATTCAATGAATAATTAGTGGACTTGTTGAACGAATAGTGTCTATGAATGGGAATACACATTTGGTTGGCCAGTATTAAACAAGTATGTTTAAAACCGGCTTATTGGCTTGGACGTGAAGGCTCGGGCATTAGCACAGCCAGGCCCATGAGCCTGCTTAACCCTGAGCCTGCTTAACCCTAACCCTACCTAATGCTACTTTTTACTACAAAGTAGTATGCAGTACTCTCACTGACTTGTGTGCAATGCCTGTAGTAATTTTTAGTATTTGGTACTTCACCCCTTATTGCACTCGTAGTACTTTTTAGCATTGGGTCCCTCTGCTTGCTGAGTGTGCATGGCCCATGTTTGCTGTGTAAGGTGTTCTAAACTCTACAGCAAAAATTGTCACTTGGGACACAATGGGTCAAGGCTGGACAACTGCATTTTTTGCCAGGTAAGTATTACTGACCTGTATTGCCACTATTAGTATTTTGTAGTTGGCAGTATCTGTACTCTGTCAGTACACACTCAATCATCATTCACAGAGAGACCCAATGCTACAAAATACTAAGTAGTATTCTGTAGTACGCAGTTCTTTAGCCCAAAGTAAGGCCTAGGGGGTTAGGGTTAAAAACATACTTGTTTTAAAATCGGCTCATTGGCTTGGACGTAAAGGCTCAGGCATTAACACAGCCAGGCCCATGCATGAGCCTGTTTAAAGACATACTTATTTTAAAACCGGCTCATTGGCTTGGACGTAAAGGCTCGGGCATTAACACAGCCAGGCCCATGAGCCTGTTTAAAGACATATTTGTTTTAAAACCGGCTCATTGGCTTGGACGTAAAGGCTCGGGCATTAACACAGCCAAGCCCATGAGCCTGCTTAAAGACATACTTAATTGTTTTAAAACCCGCTAATCACATTTTGATTTCCTTATTACATTGCATTTGCAGCAACAAAAAAAGAAAAGCCCTGCTTTGAATCCAAATATTGAGCCCTCTAATTGTGTTGATTTGTAAATTCAAGGTCAATCCAGTCAAGCATCTTGAGCAGAACTTTTTTTCAATTTTTTAACTAATACAGCTGTTCTAAGACAGTGAATGTCACAAAATGAAACAATTACTGATTCCAGAGCAATTTGGAAAATTCAAAGTTAAAGTATTGCAACTGACACTTTTGCCAATGTTTCGGTGTCGAAATGATTCGGAAACTGATGTATACAAGAGCACATTCAAACTGCTTACTTACTTGGTATGGGTTGTTCAACATTTTCTTGGTTTGTTGGCGGGCTGGCCTGTGGTTGTTGCTGCGGTCTTGGTAAAACACATCCTAAATCAAAGTTAAAATATGTACATTTGGTTTTATATGGAATGAATGATTTGTGAATGGACAAAATAGGGTCTAAAACTATGGACGATTTATATCAGCAAGACAAGATAAGAAAGGTTTCTGCATATAGCAATGTCATAGAGAATGTGATAATACCAAAATACTTTTCAGTGTAATGAATGTATTTCTTACGAACAATAACAAATACTTACCTCTGCAGCAATATTCAATGTGCCGCATCACAACCAAGGTACCTGTTCACCAAAGAAAAAAAATACATGTAATTTGTTTTCGTTAACAAATTAATTGTCGGTTCTTCAGTGGTTTTTGGAACAAGTGATCCTTAGATCGCGAGTGTCACCTTTTCCCGTGGTCGATTCCTATACACTGTATGCTTTAGGTTCTTAAGCAGTTTGCACCGGATGCGGTCAATACACAATTGACCTCTAGATGACCTTCAACCCCCAACTTGAAAGATTTTTGATGAACCTCCAACCAAGGATCACTCCATCCAAGTTACATGAAAATCCATCCAATTCTGTGTAAACATTTGAAGCATGACCTCTCATGTCAGACCCCTACATGACCTTTGACCTGAAGTAATTTGATGAAGATCTGCGTCTTCCTACCCCAGGGTCACCACTACATCTAAGTTTCATCCAAATCCATAAAATCATGTAAAAGTTAATTTTGTAAAGGTCTCAAGCTGAAACTTTAGCATACATACAGACATATATGGGCATATACAATTTAGAACTATAAGTGTCTCCCAAAACTTGTTAAGGTGACAAAATAATTTGCAGTTTGGCATCAACTTGGGAAAAAGTCTCCTAAATGTACAATAAGTGTTCTCTTATAATTTATCAACTGCGGTATACTTCCTGGAGGGGGTAAACAGATGATTATAAGCCTAAATTAGGGAAATCTAGCCATTTTTCTAATGGTTCCCCCAGGACGAGTGGTTAAGAGCGTGTGTTTTCTGTTCCACAGAACGCGAGTTCGAATCCCGGCCGTCGACACGTGTGTCCTTAAGCAAGGCAATTAAACCACTATTGCTTCGTCCTTCGGATGGGACGTAAAGCCGTTGGTCCCGTGTGTGTGTGTATTGTGTATATATTGAACCTATAGACACGCACGTAAAAGAACCCAGTTACGCTTATCGCTAAGAGAAGGGGTTCGCCCCGGTGTTTCTGGCATTCCGTTCATCCTCCTACTCGGGTTTCTCCAGGCTTACGAGCTACAGTGCCTTGGGCGCTTTTGAGGAATCCTCGGTTTCATTGCCGAAAATAATAATAATAATAATAATAATAATATGACTGTACTCACTGCTCAATCCAACACAGTCCAACTCACCATGTCATGGGTACCTGAACATAATATAATGACTTGCCTGCTAAATCCAACAGAGTCCATAACTCATTCATATGACTTTACTCACTGCTCAATCCAACACAGTCCAACTCACCATGTCATGGGTACCTGAACATATAATATATTGACTTGCCTGCTAAATCCAACAGAGTCCAACTGTGACTCATTCATATGACTTTACTCACTGCCCAATCCAACACAGTCCAACTCACCATGTCATGGGTACCTGAACATAATATAATGACTTGCCTGCTAAATCCAACAGAGTCCAACTGTAACTCATTCATATGACTTTACTCACTGCTCAATCCAACACAGTCCAACTCACCATGTCATGGGTACCTGAACATAATATATTGACTTGCCTGCTAAATCCAACAGAGTCCAACTGTGACTCATTCATATGACTGTACTCACTGCTCAATCCAACACAGTCCAACTCACCATGTCATGGGTACCTGAACATAATATAATGACTTGCCTGCTAAATCCAACAGAGTCCAACTGTGACTCATTCATATGACTGTACTCACTGCTCAATCCAACACAGTCCAACTCACCATGTCATGGGTACCTGAACATTGACTTGCCTGCTAAATCCAACAGAGTCCAACTGTGACTCATTCCTGACTTTACTCACTGCTCAATCCAACACAGTCCAACTCAGTCCACCTGAACATAATAATTGACTTGTCTACTACATCCATCAGGGTTCAACTGTACGTGTCTTAAGCCGTGTCCGCATTTGACTTTTTTTGGTAGAATCTACGGAGACTGCTGTCAAATTAACCAAATTAAATCTAATGCGGACTGGCGGTAACATTGTCAAATTGTCCATTTTACCCTTCGCAACAGTAGATCTACAGGCCGAAGCTTCTAGCGGAGGAGTTACGTTGTATGTTTTGCATCGCTGAAAAGTCCAGTGCGGACAGCCACTTAATGTAAAACCAACATTTTGGTTACGTGATTTCCGCTGGAGGTCACACCAATGCATGACCTCTACAGTTTCGCGCGCATATCACTTGCAGTACTTGTACTTGTGTACATGATATGATGCGCACTGCACCATGTGACTTGACTGAATTTTGCACACTTTCGCGCGCTTTTTACAAAACCACATCTGCATGGTGTCGGAGGTCAGACGTGGGGCGCCATCATTAGATTATGAGAGGACATGTCACTCTGGCCTAATACTTTCCGTGAATCGTTTAATCCAAGTGCGGATGCTCAGAAGAATAACCACCGAGAACTTTGACAATCACGTATGGTAACTTTTGACAATATTAAGTCCAATGCGAGCGCGGCTTAATTTTGTTATTGCTGTTGGATCCAACAGTGTCCAACTAGGCGTTTTTTACTAGTAACCCAACAGAATGTTACTCTGAATACGTTCCGAAATATATCAAATAATTGCCTGCTATATATTGAACAGGTTCAATGTCAACTGGTTGGATCCTGTTGGACTCGGCAGGGTTTAGGGTTAAAGTCTTCACTTACAACATGCCAGCGCGAAAAGGATAACGATGCGATTAAAATGCCACTTCTTAGATTGGTGCAACACGTCAGCCATCGTGTGCCATAAGGCGATCAGGTTTCTTCCAACGTCCATCAATGCCGTGTTGTTGTTCATGACAACTGCAGAGAATTATGAATAATGATTACATGGAATTATATACAACATTTGCAAACATCAAAAACAAAACTACACTGCTACTCAATTATTATGAAATACCTTATATTACTGGGCTGTTGGTGAGTGACAGCCTAGCATCCTGTAAGAATACGGCATATAATGGTTTTATTGATAGATTGAAATAATCATTTTGTTTTGAGTAACGTTATGAGAGTTTTATTATCAATGGCTTCATGACTAGCACCAATTAATTAACAAATAGGGAACTGCTGGAAATAACTCAGTTGATAGACCACCAAAATGGCAAAGGGAAATCCACAAATATTTATCATTATTACACTGTAGGTCAAGGCTTACAGGTATAATAAGGCCTACATTTCACTTACATATTGCCACCATAGCACTGCTAAATCCAATAATTGCTGCAACCCACATAGCTGCCACTGGTTAGCTCTTCTTTGACTGAAACAAAAACCAGCAAAATTACGTTAATCATGTTTATAATAATTAATATACATTTGAAAACATTCCCCTACCGAATTATAATTATGAAATATCTTACCACTTACCCACCTGTGATTTTCCACTTCCCACTTTCAAGAATGACTTACCCAAAACCGGCTTATCAAATAAAGCATTATTTATCTTCTGCAAAAGTAATAATTGAGATCTTGCCACAAAATTGCCATTGGAATCACAGATATAAGTTTACCCTATTGGTAAAAACCCAAACTTTTAATTTTGTTTTATTTTTTTATTAAAACACACACAGGACAATCAGATTTGGCAAGATAATTTTCCAGTTGTAATTAGATGGCAGATGAACCAAGGAAATTGCATGATCAACACTATCTCGTCTGAAATTTGTTGTTGCTTTGCAGGTTTTAAACAGTTAGGTTGTTTTTTTAATTTGAAAAAAATGTACACTCTACACCGCAATAAAAAAATTGAAAAACTGAAAACACAATTATAGCAATCTTTTGGTAAAAATCTGTCGCTTAGAAATTCATAATTTCAAAAATGCCGATAATGAAAAACAAATTGCTCAAGAATTTTGTTGAAACTGCAAGTACCGGTACTTTTTTCCTCATTTTGCTTTAACAGGTTTTACATTTCAAATGAGCGGGGATTTCTTTAGAGTCACCAGCAAAACACACACATAAAAATATAAAAAAAAATTTTAAAAAAAATGTCAAATTAACACGTACCCCCACCCATCTCCTCCAAAAAGTGTAAAACACATTTTAAGACTTTGCAAATTAAACTCCCAAAACTCCCCTCCCCCAAGAAAAAACAAAACAACAAAATAAAACAGCATGAACGAAAACCATTTTTCCTCTATGATTTGCATTTGGAATCTCCAGTAACGTTATATTCTTTCAAGCAAGAATGCAGTTCATGCATTTTCAAAACTAACTGATCATCAATTCATAGCGTTGAATATTACTATGATAGTTTCGGATACGGCCTTTACTTACAGTGGAATGTAGGTTGTCTTATTTCTCCATAGTTGATTGAGAGACATCCGAGACGAGAAATGCGCCTACCGACCGCTCTCGTGATCACTTGACGGAACTACATTATATGCAAATTTCCCGATCCAACTTTACGAGTACATGAATTATGAATCACAAGAATATTTTCTGTCACGTACAAGCAAATTGCAAAGGACAAAAACAGAAAGCTGTGGTGTTTGATTTAAAGGGAATGCACATGTACAACATTTGTATTTGGCTATATTTTTCAGAGTTTAATGGATTTTGGGTGGTTATATAATGTTATAGCAACTATTGTTACACTGACTTGTATCACGTTTTGGGTTCGTAGACTGTTCTACCTGCCATGGGGTAACTTTGGCACCCAGTAACTTTGCTAATAACTACATGTCAATACCTTCTATTTTATAGTTTTACTTGTATTTTGGTGTTTTGTTTTTTTATTTATCAAAATGATCAGGCAAGAGTTGAAAATTAATATCAAACTGGATTTTTATGTGATATTTTATAAGTCTCACAAAAATTTACCTCTAATCAATCCGACCAAAGTTGCCCCTAAATTGACAAAGTTACCTCGTTTTACGGTAGTTTAGCTGGTACCCAGGCCCTATACTTAAAGACTAAACAATTTATAGACGTTGGGGAATTTATAGAAGTCAGAGAATCGTTGACCAGCGCAGGAAAACGATACAAAAAAATACCACTTTACTTGAAAATGTCAGCCCACCAGGAGCCATGATTTTACGGGATGATTTAGACTGTCATTCCCAATAAAAGTCCGTCCAGTAAAGTATTTGTTTATGTTTGCAAAATGTAATTGTATCCCCTTTAAATCTTTGCAAATGGCGCATCGATATAATAAACTAGATTGTGTCCTATAGCAGGCTTTACACAACATCTGGGTTTTCCCGTAGAGTTCTAAAGTCCACATTGGATACGCCCCTGATATGCAAAGATGTACAAAGTTGACGGACAAAATGGGTGATGACGCGGTTTCAAGTGTTTGTCATTCTTTGAACGGAATCATTCAATGCAAATATATTCACCTTTGAGCTTTTCAGTCAATACTACGGAGCATGTAAGTTGACCTCAAAATCTAGCGAGATTTTTTTTGAGAATACACCACACCCGGTCACCATGACGATCTCTACAACGTGTCGAACATCCTATTTTGCGTATATATTTTGCACCATGACTGAGCCCATCTGATCAACTGCAAAGGCAATAAATGGGTATTGTAAAGAAAAAAATTAAGGATTGCAACTTTCAACATATTGAAAATACTGCGAATGTATTACTATAGGTTTTCTCCGCCCAATTTCATCACAAATAAATTCAATTTCAATAACACACATTCAAATTCACGCCCTTCCTTCTAATTCAATTAAATTAGGGTTTTCCTTTTAGCTACTATTGCATTCAATTTCGTGTTTGTGCACACAGGATTTCTTTCTTTTCATTCAGGTTCGTTTTAGTCATTCTATTTCATTTATAGGCATTCAAGACTACTTTTTCACCATTCTTCAGCTGAATTTCTACTACCCACCGGTATCTACAATTGATGAAATCCAATTAAGACTCGCCGATGCCAACATAAATTTGTTGCTATTTTTTATTTTATTTTCGTTTATGGGCAATGAATTTCAACCTCTTTGCGTTCAAATTAAACACGAGTTGTGGCTTGTTTATTCGAGGAAGCTGTAAATGGCAAATTTTGGCAATGGACTGGCGATTGAGTTTTTCTTGTTAGATACGTTTCCGTGTTGTTTGCATTTCATTTACGTCATGTGTTTTGCTTTTGCAATAATTCCTTGTGCGTTGTTATCCCATGATTAAAATTAAAGCCTGTATCCTGTATCTAGAAGAATGTTAGTTAAAGTTGGAAAGGTTATGGTAATAAGTTTGAAATGAAAACAAAATCTTTCGCTACAGCCTTGTGATTGTTTGCACTGGTCTTTATTTTTTCTTCTTTATTTTTTGCTAATGTTTGGACCATGTCAAATTAAAAACTACACTAATGTTTTTAAGAAACAAAAGCTTAAAATTATCAGGGGGTCGTTATAAAATTAACTAAAACAAGAATGTATATTTTCTATGCTTCTAATCGTTTCTTTATATCTGAAGTTTATTTAATCTTCAGTGTTTGCTAACGTGCTACAATGTAGGTATCTCGCCAGAAACGTTTGGCTGTGGTTGTATCATTTCACACACTTTTCAAGAGTTATTTGACCGACATTCAGTTATACTGACTACGGGCTGCCATCTTTTCGTTCAAATTCGCTCTACATAACGCAGAGGAATGAGTGTGAAAATGAATTTTCCTCAAAATATCTGCCTTTATATAGGCACATACGAAATCAAAAAGCACATACCATAAAAACGAATTTGAATGTGAACATTTGAAACATGTTTGCCAATTGATAAAAATGAATGGCTGACCAGCCTCTTGCTGCTGGCTTTTATGAAAGTGAATGATCTTTGCAACCTCATGAATTTGAACGATCTTAATTATTTGGCTAGTGAATGCTAACTGCTGAAATGGAATTACTCCTTTTGACTGTTGAATGCTGATGCAAAGGAGCATTCATTTTCAAATGAAATTAAACGAGCCGGGTATTAAATTGATTGAATTTATGTTTAAATTTGCCGGGAAAACCTAATATTATAAAATTTAAATGGCTGACCTCAACTTCCGTTCAACGATCACGCAGATAACAGTTGTGAAATTCAAACACGGGAGTCTGTGACAAGACTAGTCAGTGTTTGGTACCGAGACACTCACAGAAAACAGTGAATGTGAACTGGCGAAACAAAGGCCGTGTCAGAATCACGTGGCTGCGGCTTGGAATTACACACGAGTCTATGAGATGTGGCTGCAGCCGCTACTATAGACTCGTGTGTAATATTCATCCGTATAGCCAAATAAATCAGATACGACCTTACATAGTACATGTATATTGGATGGATTGGATGGGGGGGGGGGGATTTAAAGCAAATATTGTTACACTGACTTGTTTCACGCTGGACAAATCAAGAAAACCAATCATGTTCTTGTATAGACCCGTAAAATGGGGTAAATTTGGCACCCGATAATTTTGGCAACTACATTTGAATAATTTATATTTTTTAGTTTTACTTGAACAATAATATCAAACTGGATTTTATGTGTTATTTTATAAATCTCACCAAAAATTACCCCTGAACGATCTGACCAAAGTTGCCCCAAAATTGACAAAGTCAAATATGCTTTTCAGAGGCACATTGTTGTATATCCCCTTCAAATCTTGGCAAATGGCGCATGGATATAATAAATTAGATTGTGTCCTGGCAGGCTTTACACAAAATCTGGGTTTTCCCAAAGAGTTCTAAAGTCCGTAATACGCCCCTGATATGCAAAGGTGTACAAAGTTGACGGACAAAATGGCTGACTTTACCGTGACGCGGTTTCAAGTGTTTATCAGTGTCATTCTTCGAACGGAATCCATTCAATGCAAATAAATTCACCTTTGAGCCTTTCATTCAGAACTACATTGTACGGAGCATGTAAGTTGACCTTAAAATCTAGCGAGATTTTACGAGAATACACCAAATCCGGTCACCATGACGATCACTACAAAGTGTCAAACATTCTGTTTTTGGCATTTCTTTTGCATCACGACTGGATCACATCTGATCAACGGCAACGGCAATAAATGGGTATTGGGAAGAAAACAAATTAAGGATTCCAACTTTCAACATATTGAAAATATTGCGAATTTATTACTATTATAACATTAAATTTGCTGACCTCAACTTTTGTTAAACGATCACGCAGGTAACGGTTGGGAACCGGGAAAATTCAAACACGCGAGTCTGTAACTATAGCTCTTGTTTCCTTTTGCGATCGAGGATCGAAACACAAAAGAGAACAAAGGGAACAAAAGATCCTCGAAGGACGGTTTCTTTGTCCTCGATCGCTCCGGTAAGCGCTGGGCAATGGGGTAAGGTTACAGTACAGGAATAAAGGAAAACACAATAGGGGATCCTCGGTCGTTATGGCAATTCACGAACTATAGTTTGGTACCGAGACACTCGCAGAAAAACAGTGAACGGGAACTGGCGCGACAAAGGCCGTGTCTGAATAATAATAATAATAATAAAAATTACTTATAAAGCGCCTTCCATCTTAATTAAAAGGCCTCAAAGCGCTGTACATAGGTCAGAAAATAAAACATTGATTAACATGATAAAATATTCTTGTGGTAAAAATTTGGTAGTTAAAATCTAATGCTTCAAAGATGATAATTTAATTTAATTTAATTTAATTTAAAATTGGCAAAAGTCACATATAATGGCACAAAATACTAGTATTGAATTAATTGACACGTATTAAACAGACACGTATGAATCACGTGGCTGCGGCTTGAAATTACACACGAGTGGCTGCAGCCGCTATATAATAGACTCTTGCGTAATATATAGCCATAGCCAAGTAATTCAGACTTTACACAATACACAGTCTATTGGATGGAATGGAGGGAGGATTTAAAGCAAATATTGTTAGGCTGACTTGTTCCACGTTTTGGGTTTGTAAACAATAAAAATCATGTTGACTTTTTGTATAGACCCGTAAAATGGGGTAACTTGGCACCCGGTAACAATTTCTATTTTATTTTAGTTTTACTTTTATTTTGGTAGGTTTTTTATTTATCAAAATTATTGAGATTATCGAAAAACTGGATTTGATGTGATATTTTATAATACGATCTGACCAAAGTTGCCCTAAAGTTACCTTGTTTTACGGTAGTCTAGGTAGTACCCAGACTCCATGAAACAGAGCAATTTATTGACATTATAGGGAGTTGTAAAGTCAGAGAATCGCGGACCAGCGTTGGATAATGATACAAAATACCACTTTACTAGACTGAAATGTCAGCACATCAGGAGCCGTGATTTTACAGAATGATTTAGACTGTCATTCCATATACAAGGTGGATACAAAAACCTGATGAACCGAGATATTATTGCTAATTTTAACAGAAGTAGGGCACATCAAAGGGAGATATCCTCTGTTAGGGTTGAATCTCCTATTTAAAATGACACCCTGATCATGTCATGACATTCACGGTTGACTGAGCATTGACCAATATTTTGAAAGGGTCTATTTAGGGAAATGCGCCACTTTCTTTAGTGGCATTCAAAACCTTAAATGTAGGATACACCATTTGTAAATATCTACTGCCAAATTTAAAGTAAGAAATAATGTACTTATTTGAAAGTAATTAATGATTCTAGACATCCAGCAAAATGATTGTGCAATATATCCTGTAATTATTTCGAACAATATACTTTTATAAAACCAAATTTGCAATCGCTAGAGGGCGATCGCGAAAAAAACAATAATAACAAAATATTAACTGCATGACGCCGGTTGAAAACAACTGCTGTTTTTCGTGCTCTTTTCGTCATCCATGATAGTAAAACTTCGGACATGTCAGTTAAAATGATATTTACTATAAAATACAACCCCCCGAATCCACTCATTTATGATAATTCGAGCAATTACCAATGGTGTATTCTACCTTTAGAGGTAGGATACACCATTGGTAATTGCGTGAATTATCAGCAATTGGTGGATTTTGTTTTGGGGTGGGGGGGGGGGGGGGGGGGGGGTGGGTTGTATTTTATAGTAAATATCGTTTAACTGACCTGTCCGAAGTTTTACAATCATGAATGCTGAGAAAACAGTTTTCGTTTTTAACTGGCGTTGGGCAGTTGTTCTTGTTCTCGTTTTTTGTTCGCGAAGTAAAAATCGTTGATGTCTGCAAATGGTGTATCCTACATTTAACCATTACATAACCTTCTTAACATTAACAAGTGGGTGAGGAGAAGCTTGCAGTTTCTTAAAACACATTCAGGCGTACATGAGAATGCAGCTTACAAAAGAACAGGGAGTTAGTTTTTGTTGTGTCGAAGTGGTTGGTGACGGGGAGCCTTCAGGAAGTGGCAGATGCTTTTGCTGAAAACTTGAAAACTAGTTTCCAGAACGTCCTCCTCCAGCTCAGTACCAGCGTGAGGGAACCAGCTTAAACTTAAACAAGGAAAGATCTGGGCGACGTAAAGAACATGTAATAGTCAGGTGGCTTAGCAAATTTAACGTTACCGGCCGGACAAAAGTACCAAATTTGGCATGGAGTTTCTTTTCGACCTATCTATTGATTTTATCCGTGGAACCCACTTGATCGGTTCCGATTTTCCAAAATGGCGGCCAAAATCCAAGATGGCCGCCAGAAACAAAGGAAATGTCATATATCTGGCTTTAAAAATCGGAGATGAACAAATGAGGTGTCAATTCAGGTGTTGCCGGGGTCAGTGAAACAGATGCTGGTCATGGCATGTAGCTCGGGTAACCCATTTCCAAGATGGCGGCCAAATTTCAAAATGGCCGCCAAAAAAAAGGAAATTACGTATTTCTGAGTGTGAAAATTGGAAATGAACAAATGAGGTGTCAATTCAGGTGTTTCCGGGGTCACTGAAACCGATGCTGGTCATGGCATGTTGCTCGGGTCACCCATTTCTAAGATGGCGGCCAAATTTCAAAATGGCCGCCAAAAAAAAAGGAAATTACGTATATCTGAATGTGAAAATCGGAAATGAACAAATGAGGTGTCAATTCAGGGGTTTCTGGGGTCACTGAAATAGATGCTGGCCATGACATTTTGCTCAGGTCACCCATTTCTAAGATGGCTGCCAAATTTCAAAATGGCCGCCAATACTACATTTAAGATATATGACAGAAATTTGTATATAGAGGTGTAAATTATTTTCAGATTCAGCAAAGCTGAATCTTATAAAGTGGTATGGATATGTTAATGTGGGGTAGGATGTGACAGATTAACTCCGACAAAACTGGCAGTCAAAACTGGCGCTTCTTCCTGCACCAGCTTGCCGTCCAAATAAGTGTTCCTTGGTGATGGCTAACCTAATCCCTATATCTGACGGGAAGCCTATGCTTCCTCTCAGGATACCTCCTTGCAGGTTTCCTAGAGTGTCACACCGAGGGAGTGGCCCCAGCAAATCCACCGCCACTTTTTCCATGAGCTCGACCACCAAATACTGTTTGAGCGGGGAAACTCTTTACTTCGCAGGAGATGTCCTCCTCCCACACAGCTCGCAACATCTTGATAAATGACCTCACATCCGCGGTCATTCCGAGCCAATAGTATCGCAACTTGACCTTGACCAAAGTCTTATTGACCCCTAAATGCCCACTCGTCTGGCCACTCGTCCGGCCACCATGCAGCTCCTGAAGTACGACCTCTCTAAATTTCTCAGGAAGTACCAGTCGCAACCTCACGGACTTCCCATCGCCGGACTCCTAATTTCTAGGACACCGTCCTGCACCTTCCACTGATTCCAAGAGGACCTAATCATCCAACCAATACTTCTGTCATCAAGTTGACCCTCTCTGACTGCATCCTTGTGGTTGAGCAAAGATGACCCTCACCCTCGCCTCTAGGATCGGCATGTCAGGGTCAACCACATGGCGACCATCGTCAACCTCACTGATCGTTGTCACCTTGGCCTTATTCGAAGCCTCAACGGTCTCTGACGCTTCATCAGCGTCAGGACGACCACACTGTTCGCAGGCCTTCCGGGACAACCCATCAGCATTTCCATGCTTCCGCCCAGGTCTGTGTTGAATTGTCAAATCGTACTCGCTGATCACTTCCAGCCACCTGGCAAGCTGATCCTTGGGGTCCTTAAAATTAAGCATTCACCTAAGAGCAACATGGTCGGTTCAGAGTAGCACCTTCTGACCATACAGGAACTGTATAAACTTCTTGAGGTAGACAACTCCCGCCAGAAGTTCTCTCCGGGTAACACAGTAGTTCCTCTCTGCCTTGCTGAGTTTACAGCTCGCAAAGCCGATAACCTTCTCTTCCCCATCATGGATCTGAGACAAAACTGCCCCAATCCCATCCCCACTTTAACTCAACTTTAACTCAACACATGCCTGTTGGAAGGCATCTGTCCACTTGAACTCACGCGACTTTTCAGTCAGCGCATGCAACGGTGAAGCAACCTTTGCAAATCCCCTGAAAAACATCCGGTAATAGGAAGCGAGGCCTAAAAAGCTTCAAACTTCCTAAACACACTTAGGTGTTGGCCAATTGGCCACGGCCCGAACCTTCTCAAGGTCGGTAGCCACACCTTCAGGCGACACAATATGTCCCAAATAGCCCACTGATATCTGAAACAAGAAGCACTTACCAGGCTTCAACTTCAAACCAGCTCGCCTCAACCTGGAGAAGACGACTTGCAGTCGTTCAATCTCCTCTTTTACAGTCTTGCCAAACACAATGACATCGTCCAGGTATATCAGCAGGTTGTCCCACTGAGACCTGTCATCACCCTCTTCATCAATTTTCCAAATGTCGCAGAGGCGTTGCACAGACCAAAGGGCATCCAGCGCCAGCTGTATAAACCGTTCCGCACTACAAAGGTTAACTTCTGGTTGGCATCCTCATCGAGGTCGACCTGCTAATAACCGGACGCTGAATCGAGAGTGGAAAACCACTGTGCACCCACCAACGCATCTAGTGTCTCGTCGATACGAGGGACAGGGTAAGCATCTTTGATTGTTACCTTATTCAGACCCCGATAGTCGACACAAAATCGCTTAGTTCCGTCCTTCTTCCGGACTAACACAACATTTGCAGCCCAGGGACTATAGGATGGCTCGATAAACCCTCGCTTCTTCAAATCTCCAACCTGCCTCTATATCTCCTCCTGATTACACAAGGGATTGCGCCGAAGCCTCTCCTTGTTAGGCCTCGCATCGCCCGTACTGATGTGGTGCTTTAGAAGAAAATACATCCTGAAATTCTATCAGGCATGCCTTCACCTCCTCATGATATTCCTCAGCGAGGTTGATCTTACTACGGTCGTATTATATCATGCAGGTAACTTGGCAAGCCTCCTTAAACCTCACACCAACGACTCTCACCCGGCACCACTACCGAGTCAACCTCAACTGTCGCAATTGTGCCCACAGTAATTCTTTGGGTACTTCAGGTACTTCTTCTAGTATTGACGCCATCCACCGAACTGACTAGAAACGGCGCAAAAGACCACAGAAGTCGCGAAAATGCGCTACGGCGATTGGTCACCACGCGCTAATTATCTATGCAGTTACCAGGCAGAAGCTACGTGAACCGGTAATTGGTTGCTTAACGCTGATCATGCAGCCGTGCGTTGATGATTGGCCTCTGCGCCATGTATCACGCAGTATGAGAGCGTGATCCTACATGAGCAATATATTTTTAGATTAACTAGACGTGCATACGAGTCGGCATATAGGCCCTACCCAGTTCCGTTACAATACATTGTATTGAACAATTGTAGATACAATTCCTGAATACTACCAGTATGTACTTAACAGTGACAATGTGTATTTTTTGTTATATTGGCCACCATCTTGGAAATGGGTGACCCGAGCAAAATGCCATGACCAGCATCTGTTTCAGTGACCCAAGAAACCCCTGAATTCACACCTCATTTGTTCATTTCCGATTTTCACAGTCAGAAATACGTAAATTCCTTTTTTTTGGCGGCCATTTTGAAATTTGGCAGCCATCTTGGAAATAGGTGACCCGAGCAACATGCCATAACCAGCATCTGTTTCAGTGACCCCGGAAACACCTGAATTGACACCTCATTTGTTCATCTCCGATTTTTACAGCCAGATATATGACATTTCCTTTGTTTCTGGCGGCCATCTTGGATTTTGGCCGCCATCTTGGAAAATCGGAACCGATCAAGTGGGTTCCACGGATAAAATCAATAGATAGGTCGAAAAGAAACTCTATGCCAAATTTGGTACTTTTGTCCGGCCGGTAACGTTAATTGTCGCTAAGCCACCTGACTAATGGGCGCTCACCTGAAAACACCAATGCGGTCCAGCAGGGAGAACTCATCAGCCTTTCACTCTGTGACAAATGGCGCCACAAAAACCACAATTGAAAAGTGGCGCAATTCCCTAAATAGACCCTTTCATAAAAGTGATCACTGCTCAGTCAACCGTGAATGTCATGACACGATCAGGGTGTCATTTTGAATAGGAGATTCAATCCTAACAGAGAATATCTCCCTTTGATTCACATGTGCCCTACTTCTGTTACAATTAGCAATAATATATTGCTTTTTTGTATCTACCCTGTATAACAGTATAGTAAAGTATTTTTGTATGTTTGCTAAATGTTGTATATCCCCTTGAAATCTTGGAAATTGGCGCCATGGATATAATAAACTAGATTGTGTCCTAGCAGGCTTTACACAAAATATGAGTTTTCCGGAAGAGTTCTAAAGTCCACACTGAAGTTCTTAGCACTGAAGTTTCCTGTGAATGCCGTGATACGCCCCTGATATGCAAAGATGTACAAAGTTGACGAACAAACTGAGTTCAAATGTTTATCAGCAATTTATTTTATTTGTCGCGAATATTGACGTCAATATTAACGATATGCGTGTCCCTCCAGGGCCACCATAGCTAGGCGTCCATTGGCTAGGCGATGGATTTACTTTTTCCCGACTTCTGAGAAACAAGCCACTATTTAATGAACGTACTCTATCATGTCTATCCGCTGGTCTTAGATCGTACCTTTAAATATTCCCTTTAAATATCACAATGTTGTCATTGTTCATATGATTTTCCATAAGGTTTTAATAGGGCAACTGTGCCAGTAAGTAACTTGGTGAATTTGAAGCTCATTAATACTAACTACTACTTCATATATCTGGAGACAAGGTAAATGTGCGCAAATTATGGGTATTGTCATTTTGGATCATTACTATGTTCTCGTAATCATTTAGTTACTTATATTATATGCTTTAGAAAATGTTATTGAAGTAAGAATTTGCAAGTAGAATCACAAAAATTAACTTTTCAAAAAATAAAATATAGGCCTATCAAAATATTGGACTAAATATATTACAGGGCAAGTAGACCCTATTAACGATTTATGCAAATTAAAGTTATACATGCATATTTCCATCACTTTGAATTTGTAAAGACTTTTAGTCTGTCATTTTAGGGACCTTAAAGGAATATATTGTGGTGAAACAAAATATTGTTGCAATTTGAGTGAGGTTTACGTTGGTGTGTCCGTGCTTTTAGGGGGTTCACCCTGAAAAATAGATTTTCAAATTTATTCGTTAATTTTCTAGCATTGTATTTGTTATGAGCTTTCAAATGAGGCATTGCGTCCCGCTCCTTTCGTGGGGGCGGGTCTAGTAGTAGTATGACCATGCGCTTTATCGACTGCATCTCAACACGCGTTGTATTGTGTACATTTATATGGAAGATTATTCTATAGTGCGATGTCTCATTCGAAAGCTCATAACAAATACAATGCTAGAACATTATCAATTCCATTTGGAAATCTATGGTTCAGGGTGCAACCCCCTTAAAACACAGACACGCCAACTTTAACAAAATGAAGTATGCTGCACATTTTCACATTTTGAACAAACACTGCAATATACCGCAACGTTTTCATTTATTATTTGGCAGGATTACAAACAAACACAAATATGCATATGTACAATTACAAAGGTTAACAAAAAAATTAAGAACAATATACAAAGCTAGTAAAACACCCTTAACTGTAGGATACACCATTGGTATTTGCGTGGTTGTATTTTATAGTAAATATCGTTTAACTGACCTGTTCGAAGTTTGCAGGATTACAAACAAACACCGGATTTTTATCCAAAATGGGCACAAAATTTAGGTTTTTTTTTTTAAAACATGCATTTTTTTTTAGAAATTGGCAACAATTGAGTTTTCTTAATAATAACAAATACTCTGATACACGCAATAAAAGGCAACGGGAGAAGAATGTTTGCTGCAGCTTAGATTATTTATTTATGTTCGCAGAGCCTTGGCCCAGGACCGCAAAAGTTAAACAGAGGTCACGCTTGACCAATACACATGTTAATTACATAGACTAGCAAATTATTGGCATTACCCAATTCCATTCAAGAACGTGGCAGCTTAACCACGATCATGATACATGTAATGGGCCACAGCTTGTGCCCTCAACTTACTGACATTACATTTGATTGACATTAAAATATGCCCGATGATGTTTTCCACATTTGGTAGTCTTCATTTTCAACTGATATAATCCTGACTGAGTACAGATGTTCATTGAACCCCGTTTAACAGTTTTTGCTTCGCTCACAGTACATGTATTTAAAAGTGATCTTCACACCAATCGTATAACCAAAGTTTATACAAAATTTATACACATTTTAAAGGGAAACTCCACCCATAGTTTATAATTGCATAATGTTAGAGATTGCCATTGTGACTTGATTTTTATTTCATTTGTATCGGTTTCGGTAATCATATAAAACAGATTTTCTCGCACTGCGCTTACCGTCATGCGAGCCGCCATTTTGTTCTGGTTTATCGGTGCATCCGGGATATTGTGACGTAGTGTCTGCACCATCAGTATTCGAAGCCCGATCGATAGCGGCCCTGCACGCACAAAGAATGCAAGTGGACCCTTTTGTGTACGGCATAGTGTATACATAATGTGTACTGTACATGTGAAAGTGGGCTCAAAATCATACGGAGAAGGACCTGATGCCATAATTACTAGCTCACAGATTTTCTATTCTTCTCAGAAAATACTTGGCGCGTCAAGTCGATATTCTGCACAGAAATGCAATACATGTAGTCGCAATAGTCGGGCGCCGTACAAAATACGTCTGCATAATGTAGTTGGCCGCGTCAAGGTAGGATACCAGTGCGAACAACAGGCAATACAGCGATGTGCATTGAGGTGCAGACACTACGTCATAATTTCCCGGACGAGGCGGAAAATTTGAACAAAATGGCCGCGCCCTTGTACTCCTGAATGGCAAGAAATCGTAAATATAATAGGCGCGTGTGTCGTTCTCGATAACAAATCAAATTCTCTGCGGAGTCAGTATGTTACCATATATTCTTTTAGACAAGGTAAAATATTATTAAACCTGGAATTTTCCTTTAAAACAAATACGTTTCTTAATAATATATATACTTTTATTTACATTTTGACAGTATTATTACATGTACATGTACTCTCAATTGGTAGTTGGAGTAATCCCAAAAGTACTCAATACTCAATTTCTTTCACGTTTTTTAAACAAGTACTATAATTTTCAGCTCAACCAGCTAGTTTATAAAACAAATCCTATACTTACAAAAATATACATTTATTTGCCATTAAATGTTGGAATAATTCCAAACCTACCTAAAAGATGCTCACTGTTATACATAAACACAATTGTTATCTGGCCAACAAGTTTCAACTTGTGAAGGAAATGGACCAAACCACCCATACAGCCTCAGTGTTGGATAAGAAATCAACGAGTGTCATACATCCACTTGGTATTCACACGAGTGATGTTTTTATGCACACAGACAGATTTGAAGTCTTCAGTAATTTCGTTGGTCAACTTAAACTGTTTGCAGATGCACAATCGGCAAATCATCAAAACACTCTACAAAGACCCGGGTCAGAGTTGACCCAAAGGCGGGTCACCTTAATTTCCGGTCATTTGACACTGACACAAATAATCGTCATTTTGTCATAGAAATTGTCTTTTCGATTTAGGCCTAAGGAAAATGTCATTTTAGAGGGAAAAAATACATTTTGACCCGAGAGATTATTTGGTCATATCTGACCCGAATTCAGTGTAGAATCCGAGTCGGGACTTATAAGAGTGTAAGTTCGACTCTGATGACAAACCACCGTTTCGTACGAAGAGGGTGAAGAGCTAATTGTCTTACGCGCAGTGTGACCCAACTGACGATCTGAATCGAGAATGTGTTACGATGTTTATGCTTTAAACTGCAAGCAGGCATCCCAGAGTGACAGAGTTTTCCTTATCGATTTTGTTCTGTGGAATTTGCACAGGTTTCCGATTTTATGGTGTCAATTATTGTTTTTGTTAGACAGAAGATTCTGATTTTGCCAAAACAATTACTGTTATTGTGGCTGGGATAGTTTGGTAAAGAACTTGAAAACGTAGCCGCGATCAACACAATTAAGTCTCCGTCTAATCTTCATCTGGAGCCAATTCCATAAAAGCATTCTAAGCCTAGTTGGTTGCTAACTTCCTTTCTATCTCTAGTTACTTGCTAAATATATTCCATAAAACCATTATACGCTTAGCAAGGTTCCTAGTTGCTTGCTAAAATTAGAATAGGTTTGGGGTATGTCTAAATCCTTAGCACCATTCTAAGTCACTTTCAATCTTTCATCTTTTGGGAATTGTATTGACATCCTAGTGCGCAGAGTCAAGGACAGATTTTCCTGAGTCGAGTAATTATAAGGCTTCTTTCCTCTTTTTTGATTTGAAACACTCTCTGAATTAGCCATTTCTGAAACATGTGCTTAGGCTGATACAAATGTACATAGGCCTACCATAAATAGGGTACAGAGGAATGCATTGACAATACAACCAACAGCATGACCTGATTTGACCTCTTTCCCTATTGTTAACTCAAACTGACCATGTACTTTGGCGATTATGCAAACCCAACGCCATTCTAGCAAGCTGCAAGCAAGCAACTAGTAAGAATGTTTTATAGAATGGTGTTATGGAATGCGATTCAAGCAACCAACTAGGCATTTGAAATCTTGCTAAAACCTAGTAATATAGTAGGATATACTAGAATGCCTTTATGGAATTGGGCCCTGGACTTTATTTTCGAAGTTATGAAAACTTGTTTTCACCTATTCATGAGCATACAAACACCTCCCCCCCCCCCCCCCCCATTTTTTGTTGACCGGGTGATGGGTCATTGGATCATCCCATATGTTTTTGGTGAGAATATTAGAAAAATGTGACCCGCTCTGCAAAAATGAGTCTGATGTCGGAAAATACACTTTTACGTAAAGGGCTGTTTATTGTCTCAGAAGTGATTTTTCTTTCAACAAATAATATTTTGGTTTTAAGGCATTTTGGTTTTTCCGACACCTATATTTTCAGATCTGATTGATTGAAAAGATTGTTTTGATCCCTAAATTAAATTTAGTACAGGTTTTGTCATTCTCTTACCATAGCATCTGATGAAGCACTACAATTGTAAATCTTCATTTCTTTTCAAAGACATTTAAAATATACTGAACAAAAAGCAAATTTCCCAAAATTGTAAAAGACCAATGCATTACACTACAGAGTTGTGTCATATATCAAATTAATGCTTATTTCCTGCTTTTTCTGACCAACTGTAAAATTGGAGAAAAAAAATGTTTAACACATCAGACTAATTTTTGCAGAGTGGGTCACAAATATGCTTGTTTTGAGGTATCTTGTCCTTTCCAACATTGAAAGGTAATTATGTTTTCCTGGTCAATTTCGGCAAAAGAGCTGCCAATTTATCCACTGCGCCATTCTATTTCGCGCGAAATCTAATGCTGCTAAAAATGATCATTTTATTTCGTTTTATAACTTGGCAAATGTACTGTTGTATCATTCGATTTAAGAAAATAACCATCCAATTTAACAATTCAATAAAACAGCATTCAAATTCACAGGAGCGTTTTCAAGGCGTGTGTTCGGTTATTCAAATTCATTATTGGGTATTTCCGTCATTTGTCCAATCCTTTAGAATGTTAAAGGCATCAATACGGTTCACTTAATGAAACAGGTGTCGACAACCTGGATCAGAATAACCAAAGAAACACCCAAACAATAACAAACGTTAATGTTTCACAAACACAAACACAAAGTAGGTCTTGGTCGGTAACCAATTTCCCCCACCCGCCAAAAACCACTAGGCTCCATATGAAAGCTCATGAAACATAACAGAATAAAGAAAAACAGATGTCCAGCACAATTTATTTGTTTATCTGTTTGTTCAAATTTCGTTGTCGTACTTATTTGAATACTCATTTAGCGAAATTGATTGCCTCTTTACGAAATTAAACAAAATAAATCAGGAACAAATCTTCAGTCGAACAGCTTTGCTAAATTTAATGTCGATTGTGCGTCATAAAAAAGAACGACGATGTGCTAAATTGAACACATTGCTAAAGGAATTTGCCAATGCCTCAAAACTCAATTTAATGCCCTAATTCTGAATGTGAAACGGGGTAAAAACTGGAGAGGCAAAATCACTTTATTTCGAACGCACGAAAATTAAATTGGCTGCTCATTTGCCGAAATTAAGTTAACTGGGAAAACCTATAAAAAGCACAAAACAAAAACACTAGAAAATCTGAATCCACCGTGTATCGTTTAGCGAGGAAGACCCAAATTGCTAATAAGTAATAAGTTTCAACTGTATTGTTTACGGGTTTCACGAATCAAGGGTTATTAGCATAGTAATGGGGGCGACCGATTCTTGCACTGCTCAGCAATGTGAAGAATATCTTCAATGTTATCATTGTATACAAACCTTAATTTTGGATGATGTTATTTTCGTATTAAAATTTGGTTGAATTACTGTCTATTTTTTAAAACAATGTTTACCAATCTTTTTAGAGAATGTAGAAAAGGTGGTTTATGAACAAAAACAAAAATACCTCATTATCGGATTTCGTTTGTTTACATGTTACGTTTTGTTTTGGACAAGAATATCATTTCATATGAATTTGAACGATCTTCTGGGGGAACAGAATTTGTGGACATGGTTTTAAAGTTAATTTGTCTTAAAATTACGCGTGAAAAATCTTGACATGTGCACTTTTGTATCGTGAACAGCGCCCATCACGTTATGTGATATGCAGCCATGCAGCTGTGCTGCCCTGCTTCTATTAAAACTGCTTCTATTAAAACAATATAACACTTTTGTTATGAGGCATTTTGTTTGAGTAAAATGTGAACCTTAAGCGATGTGAAGCCTAAGCGACGGGAAGCGGGGCTGCATATCTAATCCACGCAATAGCTCGTTGGAACTTAAATACAAATCAGTCAGTCTGGGCATGTCACGTGCAGCCGAGGCAATGTGCTTAATGTCTGTCGGTGTCAATCCGCACCAGCGCAGGTTCAGCGTATTTAAGTGCATCATTTTCGGCAATTCCTTGGCCCACAACTTGGCCGATCCGCCCAATCTCTGGTTGATAGCAAGGACCAAGTTAGTCAGTCTGGGCATGTCACATGCAGCCGAGGCAATGTGCTTAATGTCTGTCGGTGTCAAATCGCACCAGCGAAGGCCCAGCCCATTTAAGTGCATCACTTTTGGCAATTCCTTGGCCCACAACTTGGCCGATCCGCCCAATCTCTGGTTGCTGCCAAGGTCCAGTTTGGTCAGTGTGGGCATGTCACGTGCAGCCGAGGCAATGTGTTCAATGTCTGTCCCAGTTAGTTCGCAATCAAGTATGTGAAGTGTTGTCAGACTTGTCAAGTGTCGGATATGAGGGGCCCATTCTACAGCTCTACCTCCCATTGTATGGCAGAGTGTTAATTTAAGACTGGTCAGGTGTTGGTTGCATTTCATTGACGACATGATTTTCTCAAGATCACCCTCCACTAAAATACAACTGAAAAGTCTCAGTTCCCGGAAGTTTTCCATGTAACCCAGGGCGAAGGCTAAATCGCTGACTGAAGACACCGAATCCACACGAATATTTTCAACGCATGCCAGCTGCGCCGTGCGGTTGTCGGACCCACAGATGATTTTCAGAAGGTATGTGAGACTGCGGAAGTTATTATTGTTACGCACATGGATATCGGATGGGATAAGCGAGTCGCTGGTGAGACACTGTGGGACTTTGCTTGCCTGGCTTTCCAATAAGCAGTTGCGACTAATCGCTTGTATAACACATGACTGGTACTGTGGCGTATCGTTCTTATTGAACTTACGATCAAGGAAGTTTACGATGTCTGCCATACATTTCTCATTGTCACCACAACAAAAACGCAACAGGAAATCGTTTGAAACAACATCATCAATCGTTAAGTACAATTTACTTAAAATGCTCTGAAATTCGCCATCTTCTAAACTTTGCAAGTATTTCGCTGCACAGTATTCCTGCATAGTCTTGTGCGTGAATTGTATGTTATTGTTGGATTTGAGGTTTTTGATAACTCTCTGCATGGTCAGGATGCCTGCTTTTAGTGCCAGCTTCAGTGCATTCGGTTCAAACTCATCTTCTGGAAAAGATAAACTGTCATTGTCACGCATGAGTCCACGCAGCGCAGTTTTTCCTATGGCATTCAATGTTTCTGATACGTTGGGCTCGTCTGGCTCTCTTTTGTTGGCATCTGAGGGTATTTCACTGTTCTTGTCTTTTCTTGTGAACATGTAATTTATTGCTTCAGTGAAGAGGCGTGAAATTGTTTCTGGAAGTTTATTATTTTCTCTCCACAATGCGCACATTAATACCAACATCATTGGATTCTTAGCCAAATCACGCAGCGTGCTGGACATTCCAATGGTTTGGATTAGTGCATTGCCACTATCAGGATCCTTGTCATAGAATTTCTTAATGTATTTACTGACATCTTCGTCGGTAAACCCCAGAACCTCTACGTGTGTACAAGGATTTTGGACAAGTGATTTTGACGTCAGTGCCTCAAGATGAGAGGGGCGGGTTGAGACACATATAAAACATTCGCGGTATTTTGTTCTATTAAGCGCTTTCAAGATAGAACCGAATGAGGCCGCATCGAGTGGTTTGGTCTTCATTTCATCGAAACCATCCAAAAGAATCAAGACCTCATTTGGGTGGGCCAGGATGAATGTATCAAGGTCATCATTTGCTATTCGCGAATCTTCGTCTAGAAGCTGATTGAAAGAGGAATCAACGAGATCAGATTCCTGCGACAGGGCACACATCTTTAAAAGGAAGACGAGCTTGAATCCGTTCAGAATTTCGCTTACTTCATCGGCCCAATCGTATACAATCTTGTCAAAAATGGTTGACTTACCGACCCCTCCCACACCCCAAAAAACGAGGCGTTTGATAAGTTCCCCAGTTATTGTCCTTAATCTGAATATTTTGTCATACTGTGTTGAGTTTACTGTTTCTCCTTTCTGGTCAGTGACAACTGCTATCCCTTCCCGTGTTTCTAACTGTACTTTAGTGTATATGCCAGCTATGTGCTTCTGGTCATTATCAACGTCAGGCAACAACTGCACGTAACTGCCTGTTGTTTTATAAACTCTCTTCAACATATCCCTGGTCTTGTTACCGACATCTTGGTAGCTAGGAGTCGCCAACCTTGGTTCTTGGTCTGGTGTCTGACTAAGCTTAGGTATTGGTGCAGGAATACCTATTTAAAACCAAAACAAGAAAAGGTGTTGCTTCAGTAATACATTGTTTCTGAAATGGATTGCGACTAGTAGTCTAGAAGAAAATTGTATGTAAAAGAAATGACTTTGGGATTTCTGGCGCTACTGTGAGACACTGCACAAATAAGTTTGTTAAATAATATATAAATGTTTTGGCAACTATAGCGCTGTTAGATGTAAACTTGTGTGTTTTCCTAAAGTACATACCAACAAGACTAAATCCAGACAAAAAGCTGGTATTTGCAGGTGTACAAAAAAATGACTGGACCTCATTCTCCCAAGACTTACTGGGATGAAAGCAACTTATCATCTTGTGGTTGCACCCCAAATAAGCCATATCTGGTTCCTCAAATTCTGATTAAAGATAAGTTGAAGTCTGTCGCAATGTACAAACTCGTAAAATATACTGGCTTTTACCACCACGCACATTTATCATGATTATTTATTATTTTCCCCACAATAGTGCCGTTTATTCATGTCATTTGTGAATCAATCCAAAATTAATGTACTACTTAACCCTTTTCAGAAGTGGTACACAGAGGGCAAATTCTAAGACGTCATCACCACTATAAATACCGCCCTCATATTGTGTCCATATGTCCAACTGGCTATTTACACCAAAGAAAATTGATGACTTTTAATTAGCTCGCAAACTGACAAGTTTTTGTTGTGTCAATATTTATGTGGTTAACCAAAAAAAATAAAAAAATAAAAATACAATTGAATTGATATAAAGCTATACTTTCATTTTCATATGAAGGGAGATACGAGAAAGAAACATCCCCCCCCCCCCCCTTTGTGGTGGTCATTGTGTTTGTGGAATGTTGTAGTTTTCTTCGAGTTTTTGTTACATGTGGTGTGCGTTAGGTAACAATAGTCTAGAGAGTGTATAGGTATGGGGGACTAAGGGGGGGGGGGGGGGGGTTCCTCTGTCTCATATTGTGCTGGGCATATTGATTTTGACAAACATGATTGTTTTTACCTGGTCCCTTGTTGTAAGTGATATTAACTGTATTTGCACCAACAATGACAGGGTTGTTGCTACCACTGACTGTGATGCCAATGTTTGCGGAGGTTCCAGTTCGTTGTGGGAATTCTAAAATCAGAAGCAAGAATTAAAATATCCTTAAATAAAATAGCTATATAATCACATCGTCTAATTTCTATTTTTGTAGAAATAATAAAGTGTAGGCCGAGTAAACAAAACAAAATTACATCAAAGTCAATGTCCTCAGAAATTGAATAAGTGTGACTAAAATATTTTGGCTATTTTGAATAGATCATTCAAATTTCAATATTGTGGAGCTAAATATTGCGATTAAATAAGCACCTGTTTATTGTTTTCTCCAATCATTACCATTCCAAATCCCATTCTTATAGCCGAGAAAAAGTTAACGTGTGGATTTGTCTAATGGGAAAGAACACCATCCTTGGACCATTGTTTTTTAAATGGTGTGTACCTTTTTGTTTTTTTACTCGGCCTATACTTTGTTCCTACAAAACAGACATTTGGGGAATGTTAGTAGCAAGGCGGGGGTACATTGAGAGATTGGTGAATTACAGTACCTTGCTGCCACCTTGGATGCTTACACCCGGTCTCATAATACTTCAGAGACACCCCCCTCCCATGTACAAGTGCCAAACCTTTTCCACTTTACAGGTGAAACGAACTAAAAAATAAGCTTCTTTTCGAACTTGGCTCCCACACTAATACATCTGATACACAATGTCTTTTATGTTAACAAACATGATTGTATTTACCTGGTCCCCCCATTGGGAAGTGAACTGCACTTGGACCAACAATGGTAGGGTTGTGGCTACCACTGACTGTGTCAATGTTCTCGATGGTTCCAGTTTGTTGTGGGGAATCTAAAATCAGAAGCAAGAATTAAAATATCCTTAAATAAAATAGCTGACAAAATGTTGCATGTACTCGATTCAAGATCTAATTATCGTCTGTACTTAGGGAGGGTGGGGAGGGGGGAGGGTGGGGAGGGGGAGGGGAAGGGTGGTAATAAACACCCCTCCACTTCCCAGTGAGTTTATACACTGACTCTAAGCAACTATGCTACTATGTACTGACCTGTTGCAGCAGAGGGGGCAGGTACCGGAGCCTCCTGTGGGGCATCAGTCTGTTTACTGGCTGCTTTAGATTTTAACGCACCCATGGTACTTTGGATCACCCGCCCACAAATCCTGTTAGCAATGAATAATGATAAACTGTGCCTCTTTTTTTTAAAATAAATATTATCGACATTGCATCAGGGGTATGGATGACAGACAACCAATGCAGTTCATCCTATGGAGAGACACTGGTAAACCAGTCGTGCATTAAATGTTTCCATCAATAATTGAAGCAGAATAGTTTTCACGGTTATTTTAAAACATTTTGCATTCAAATTCACCAACTCTCACATTCAATTTCGTCCCCTGAAAAAAATGTATACACCCTTTTACCAAACCAATTTAGTCATTTATCATTTAATTTCAAATTTTGGTCAAACCAATTAAACATTTCTGGGTGAACATTCGTCATTACAGATCAATTTTGTCTAAGCTGTTGCCGAAAGGCAGCAATCAGAGATCGATTTCGTCTTATGTCAATCAATTTCAAACTTATGTTAAATAAATTAGTCTAAAATGTGTGATCGGCTCAAACGCACAGCACACTAATTTACTAAGCATAAGTTGAACATTGATTTGACCAAAATTGGAAATGAAATGGTAAATGACTAGAATAGTAGCGAAAATAAATGTAAAAATTAGTACATTTGAATAAAAAATGTTTTAAAATAGCCTGGAAACATAAATTGTAATGAGAAACATAAATTGTAAAATTCCCAAAGTATTACTAATGGTTCTGACAATATATAAGCCTATTTTTTCTTTATTCTACGTAATACAGTACGCATGCAACAAATAAATGTTTAAACTAAAAACAAGAGTTATCGAATCTTCATGTACAATTTCAAGATTAGTCAGGGAATAAACCTGTTTAACTGGTTCACAGCGCACCATAGGTTTGTGCACAAATTGGTTTAATTGTCATCCACTCACAAATCGTGTGTGAGTATCCAACAACCAGACAACATGCTCCCAATAAAAAAAAGGTTGTCAACAGTTTGTGCTGCGGAAGAAAGAAACAACGTGCCTTAAATATGCTGAATATTATAATTTGCTGAATAACGGCCCTCTATTAAACTGTCGTCTTGCCGAGCTGTTGTGAGGCCTAGCTGCACCTTCGAATTGTAATTTTTTATCACAAGTTTTCGAGAGTTACTGATGTCTAAATAAATTAAAGTTTTGTCCTGGTGTGCGTGCGCATATTTATTATGTGCATACAGAGCAAGTTATCGGGTGCTGCTGAACTAATCCCTTTTGTCGATTTCCGATTCAACTTCACGCATGGGTGGTCTGTTTTTCACTCGAACGCGTCTAGTCTGTCGATGACGTCAATTCTAGTGTGTGTGCAGACGACAGGCCTTTACGTTGTTATACATGTAGAAGCAAAATGTTGGCCCGTAATTTGTATTTTTTAAGTGATTTATTTATATTATTTCCTCCACTTAATTTAGTGCAATAAAAACATTTCTTATTGCAAATAGTTATTATCATTGGAAAAATATGTATCGTAAATGTTTGCAAAACTTGCCCCCGTTTACTTTTCCTCCATCTTAAAACAGTGACGTATCTCGCGAGTGACTAAAGAAACCATGGTTCTCTGCTAGGTTGATGCAGTTGGACTAGCTAGTCAAACCACACAGCAATTGACTAGAGAAACCATGGTCCTTGGCTAGGTTGATCCAGTTGGACTAGCTAGTCAAACCACACGGCAAGTGATTAGAGAAACCATGGTCCTTGGCTAGGTTAATCCAGTTGGACTAGCTAGTCAAACCACACAGCAATTGACTAGAGAAACCATGGTCC
The DNA here is from genome assembly GCA_037893245.1 of Crossaster papposus. Lineage (NCBI taxonomy): Eukaryota > Metazoa > Echinodermata > Asteroidea > Velatida > Solasteridae > Crossaster > Crossaster papposus. Next base: position 56,814 of record JBAIAA010000664.1, on the reverse strand, counting down.
TTGGCTAGGTTGATCCAGTTGGACTAGCTAGTCAAACCACACAGCAATTGACTAGAAAAAACATGGTCCTTGGCTAGGTTGATCCAGTTGGACTAGCTAGTCAAACCACACAGCAAGTGACTAGAGAAACCATGGTCCATAGCTAGGTTGATCCAGTTGGACTAGCTAGTAAACTACAAAGCAAGTGACTAGAGAAACTATGGTCCTTGGCTAGGTTGATCCAGTTGGACTAGCTAGTCAAACCACACAGCAAGTGACTAGAGAAACCATGGTCCATAGCTAGGTTGATCCAGTTGGACTAGCTAGTAAACTACAAAGCAAGTGACTAGAGAAACCATGGTCCTTGGCTAGGTTGATCCAGTTGGACTAGCTAGTCAAACCACAGAGTGTTCGAGTGACAACTAGATTGACTAGTATTAAATGGTTAAGTCTAGTCGATCTAGTCGCCAAACCGAACTTGTTCCTAGATATATAAGCCTGTGATACGCAAAAGATGAAGCACACAGGAAACAATGGGTACACCTCACCCACAGATTGTCTTGATTGGCCGAGAGCTAGTCACGTGGTATTTTCTATTTTTACTATCTTTCTGTGCAAGGCAAGTGTGTGCAAATGTATGTACGCGTCTGTTTATGGTGTAAATGGAGGACACATACCTGGCGACACGAAGGTGAATTGGGGTTAGGGTTAGAATCGAGGACGACCTCGATTGAGATTCGTGTACAAAACCAATGAGAGCCGTCGAAAGACGTTAGAGTACAAACAAAGGAAATTTTCGAGAGGAACAAAGGAAACTCCTCGATTTACACCATAAACAAACGTACATGTGTGTGCGTTGTGCGTTGCGTGTATATTGTTAATGTTCCAAAGAGCCAGTGCCACAGAGCTGGATTCAAACATTTTGTGAATGGGTGGTTTAGAAAAGAGCAAAGACATTTTCCACCAATTTTGTTTTGAAATCGAAGTTCATTTCAACTGTATTTAGATTTAGATAATTTTAAAATATTAAAACCAAGCAGAATCTGTGGGTGAGGTGTTATCAAACAAATATTGAATGCTTTATCTCGTTTTGTAGTAAAACTAGCATCCCTCGGTGATCCATGGAGCATTCCGTTTTCCCTCGGTTTTAGCCTCGGGAAAATAAAATGCTCCATGGATCACCTCGGTAGGCCAGTATTCATTATTACTAGCGGGGTGTTTGCGCGGCACCTGCTAGCTGATGTGGAGTCGTATAGTTTGGATTGTTTATTACAAGTTATAGTAAAGAATACAAGCACCAATTTGGGAAAAGATCATCGCTCAATTCTTTATGTACAATAATGAAGCATTCACAATTACAAGAAAATTACAAAAAGGATACACCATTTGCAGATATCGAAAACATTTACTACCAAATTATTAAGAAATATCTTACTCATTTGAAAGTAAATAATGAATCTAGGCATCCAGCAAAATGATTGCGCTAGATATCCTGTATTTATTCCGATAAATAGAACTAAGACAAATTCATTCTCGCCGTCCGGCGATCGCGAAAAAACAAAAATAACATGAGAATAACTGCTCGACGCCGGTTGAAAACAAACGCCTTTTTTCGTGCTTTTCTCGGCATCAATGACTGTCAAACTTTGGACAGGTCAGGTAAACGGTATTTACTATAAAATACAACCCTCCAAATCCATCCATTCATGATAATTCAAGCAATTACCAATGGTGTATCCTACCTTTACAGCATAGGTTTGTGTACAGATCGACTCCACACGTAGGCCTACTTCCAACATGCATGTCCCCAACGTAAAAGTCTGACAAAGTTTGGGCTGCGAAACTATAAGTAATTATATGCTATGCTTCTTATTACTCACTGCAATTTCCTGAATAACGGCCCTCTAAACTGTTGTCTTAGCGAGCTGTTGTTGTGAGCGCTGCACCTTCAAAATTGTAATTTTATGTTCCAATTTTCGAGAGTTAGTTGTTCGGATGTCCAAATAAATTGATGTTATTTCCTGGTGTGCGTGCGCATACAAGGTGTGTTTATGAACCCCCAGCCTCTACCTTTTCAATGCTCTGGTTGTGTAGATGAAAAAACGCCCTATTGTTGTTACAAATATTAATACCCACTCCCAAAATTACGGTGGTCCAAAATTAACATATCTGCCCGGGGAGGAAATAATGCAAAGTGCGTTGGGATTATTTTGTTGCGATTTGCTTGTGCGTTGCATCATATTTACCTCCAATTCCAGTTTGTATTTACAAGTTAAAACTAGTGTTTATGTTGAAAGCAATATAATAGATTATAATTGGCACAACAATTGTGAGATACACATACATGTATTTTAACATGTGGAAGTAGAATGGAATTATTACGTCTACCCAATCAGGTTATAACTTTTCTTTTTCACAAGTACAATGTATGTGATTACCGTAAATGAAAAACATGTAAATGTAAACTATCAATTTTCTTTTAACTGAAAGGTCTTAATTAAAAATCCAATCCTGACATATTAGCTACTGCCAGACACAGACTGCAGTTTTGACATTACACTTGATTGACATCAAAATACGCCAGAAGATTCCACAAGTTGGTAGTCTTAATTTGCAACGGATATTACATCATGGTTTAACAATCTCCTTCAGGTGATCCGAAGCCAAAACGAAGCTAGGGTTTCGAAACCAATCACCCCCCCCCCCCCCCCCCCCACCCACACATGTCCACATTCGGTACCTGGGTTTGCTTCAAAGAAGTTTGTTTGTGTATGCGGTGTAAACACTAGGGTAAAAACAGACTTAATTCGTCGCCACGTGAGATCCGATTTTCCCCAATTAGAATCTTATCAAGCGAATATAGTAAGCAAGTATCAAGTGTAAACATGCTTTCAGCAGATTTGGTTAACACAAATAACCAGGCAAGGCAAGCAGTCTTAACATTTGAGATTATTAGTAAATATGATCGATATTGCATCAAGGGTATGAATGACAGACAACCAACGTAGTTCATGCACCAATCCTATGGAGACAGTGAATCAGTCATGCTTTTAATTAATTATTCCAATATTTCTCAAACTAACTGATCACTTATTAAAGCATTGAATATTATGAAATTATAAGAAACATATATTGTAATTAGAATTCAGTGGTTTTTTTCATTTTTGAAATAAAAGAAGATAATATTGAATTGTATTTTCAGGTGGGCTATTCATTATACCCAGAGGAACAGATGTGATTGGTTAGTATCCTGATTGGTCGATTTGAAAGGTTACATTTTGTCAAAAAGTGGCTCCCAATAATGTCTTCATTCTGATCATCATCGGACATTTAAAATATGACTTTAAAAAATACATATCAGTAAAAAATACACGCATCAATTTAGGAAGAGATTATCGCTCAATTCTAAATGTACAATAAGGAAGCATTCACAATCACAAGAAAGTTACAATTTGGTTCAATATATAGCCTAGGTTTGTGCACAGATTGTCTCCACACGTACGGTAGTTCCAACATGTCCCCAACGTAAAAAAACAACAAGTTGAACAAAGTTTGGGCTGCGAAACTATAACTATTATAGGCTATGCTTCTTATTACTCACTGCAATTTCCTGAATAGCGGCCCTCTAAACTGTTGTCTTGGCGAGCTGTTGTTGTGAGCACTGCACCTTCAAAATTGTAATTTTATGTTCCAATTTTTGAGAGTTAGTTGTTGACGTCCAAATAAATTGATGTTATTTCCTGGTGTGCGTGCGCATACAAGGTGTGATATGAACCCCCAGCCTCTACCTTTTCAATGCTCTGGTTGTGTCAATGAAAAAAACAACCTATTGTTGTTACAAATATTTATACCCACTCCCAAAATTACGGTGACCTAAAATTAACATATCTGCCCGGGGAGGAAATAATGCAGACACCGTGTATTACAAACGTTGTTTACTGTTGTTGTGACGTAGGTTGAATGTTCTGCTATAACGGGCAACTAAAAGTAACTTTCACGATAACGTTGGTATACCCAGCGCGATACGAGACCAAGAACCCCCCCCCCCCCCCTCCCCTCTTTAATCCCCAATACATTTTACACTCTCTAGACTATTGTTACCTAACGCACCCCCCCCCCCCCCCCCGAAACCTAAAAATAATACCTGAGGAACCACAACATTCCGCAAGCACAATGACCGCCACAAAGGGGGGTGGGTGGTTTTCAACGAGATCAGCGAAATGTTCAGTTTGTGTGCAAAGTGTCCGAGGGGAAGGAAATAGTCGTCTATCAATGTACTACGTGTGCGGGACAAATAATGCTCATTTATGCGTTTCCATATGTCAAATACACACTTTTCGCGTGCTGTACATTTCCTACGAGATTGGCGGACCGCGTCCACTTTGTGTATAACCTGCCATATGGCGACCATTTCTAACAGTCCAAATTACACATGCGGCATGTGGATAGTGAGCCGTGTAAAACAGGCTCTTTATTGAGTTTACACAGGCGCGTTACACACTTTTGCACGCTGCACATTTTCTATGAGATGGGCGAAAATCTTCAATTTGTAGGTATCCTGTCTTGTGGAGACCATTTCTAACGGGCAAACTTCCAAACTAGCATGTGGATAGTGTACCGCACGAAAATGGTCATATGAGCGTTTTCATATATCCCGTACACACAATTCGAGTGCCGTATATTTTTTTAACAGGAAAATTGCCGAAACATATTCAAGTTGTATTTATGCCATACGAGGGAGGACCATTTATTTACAAGTCGAAATTCCACCCGTGCACGGGACAGAAATGCTCATTTGTACGTTTCCATTATGCAGGCAACACACACACTTCGCTTTGCGTTTGCTGTACGTTTGTTTACACATTGCCGAAACGGATTCAGTTTGTATGTAACTAGCCTTGCTTGGTCAAGGCGTTCATCGTTACCCGTCCGTACGTACAGCGCAGCGGTAATCGGAGCTCAAACAACGACCTCACGCGGCCACTATTAAGTATTGTAACGCCCGTGCCGGTTGGGCGGTAGAGGGCGCTGGAGCGATTCCACGGTGGTGGGATCACTCCGGTGGCTCCTGCTGGTGCGCCCCGGAAACCCGCCTTTGGATTGCGCAAGCGCCGAACTGGTTCTAACCAGTTCTGGTACCGCGTGAGTTGTGTGAGCCTGATGTCCATGTTTGGTTGGCGAGAGTCCAGATTAAACGGCTGAGAATCACCGGAAGAACAAGAATACTTGTGTCTAGAGTCTTTCTTGTGTGTGTAGTCGACCCCAGATAATTCTACGTTACATTGGTGGCAGCGGTCGGCATGCAGGAGGACTAAGAAAAGACCAGGTGAAGTGTTCATGTTTTGAGAAAAACACGATAGCACGGCAGCCAACTCGCCCCACGGCGGGAGGGCCGCCCAGGGCCGTGGACGACGGCGCAGCCGGCGGGTCGTTTCACTCGGAGCGTCCGCGGGTTGTGTTCGTCGACGCAACGGGGGCAGAACTGCTCCGCACACAAACCAATGGAGCGGAGCCGTCGGCACTGCTCCGCATGGGAGTCAATGGAGCGGAGCTGCTCCGCACACAGTGCAATGGAGCGGATCCGTCAACGTTGCCCACGCTCTCTAAGCCAGTCGGAGCCGCAGGGACAGTCACAAGGGACCGCCACAAGAGGAGTCGGAGGGGCCCGGCCCATGCTGTAGACGGCGGCGCGGCAGACGGCTCGCAACACTCGGAGCGAGCCCGAGCCGTGCCCGTCGGCGCAGCGGGGGCGGGGCCTCGCCGGGACGCCCACGCTCTCTAAGCCAGTCGCAAGAATCAGTCGCAGTCGCAAGAATCAGTCGCAGTCGCAAGAATCAGTCGCAGTCGCAAGAATCAGTCGCAGTCGCAAGAGGCAGTCACAGTCGCGGCCACAGGAGCCAGTCGCAGTCGGAGGAGCCAGTCGCAGTCGCAGGAGCAAGGCGCAGTCGCAGTCGCAGTCGCAAGAGCCAGTCGCAGTCGCAGGCACCAGATACAGGAGCCAGTCGCAGTCGCAGGAGCCAGTCGCTGTCGCGGGAGCCAGCCGCAGTCGCAGTCGCAGGAACCACAGTCGCAGTCGCAAGAGCCAGCCGCAGTCGAAGGCACCAGTCGCAGTCAGAGGAGCCAGTCGCAGTCACAGTCGCAGTCAAGTCTTAACATTGGAGGGGTGTGCCGGGGCCAGGGGTGTGCCGGGGCCAGGGGTGTGCCGGGGCCAGGGGTGTGCCGGGGCCAGGGGTGTGCCGGGGCCAGGGGTGTGCCGGGGCCAGGGGTGTGCCGGGGCCAGGGGTGTGCCGGGGCCAGGGGTGTGCCGGGGCCAGGGGTGTGCCGGGGCCAGGGGTGTGCCGGGGCCAGGGGTGTGCCGGGGCCAGGGGTGTGCCGGGGCCAGGGGTGTGCCGGGGCCAGGGGTGTGCCGGGGCCAGGGGTGTGCCGGGGCCAGGGGTGTGCCGGGGCCAGGGGTGTGCCGGGGCCAGGGGTGTGCCGGGGCCAGGGGTGTGCCGACACCAAGGGGTGTGCCGGGGCCAGGGGTGTGCCGGGGCCAGGGGTGTGCCGGGGCCAGGGGTGTGCCGGGGCCAGGGGTGTGCCGGGGCCAGGGGTGTGCCGGGGCCAGGGGTGTGCCGGGGCCAGGGGTGTGCCGGGGCCAGGGGTGTGCCCGGGCCAGGGGTGTGCCGGGGCCAGGGGCTTACCCCAAATTTGTTGTAATGTAAATTGTTGTAAAAAAAATTGTGTAATGTAAATTGTTCTAATGTAAATTGTTGTAATGTAAATTGTTGTGTAATTGTTGGCGTTATGCGTTTTCCAGGGCGGTTGGCCGGGGTGCGGCAGCGGCGCCCATGGTTTTGTTTGGGGGCAAACAAGGTCTTCGTGGGGGGCTGTGTAACGCCCGTGCCGGTTGGGCGGTAGAGGGCGCTGGAGCGATTCCACGGTGGTGGGATCACTCCGGTGGCTCCTGCTGGTGCGCCCCGGAAACCCGCCTTTGGATTGCGCAAGCGCCGAACTGGTTCTAACCAGTTCTGGTACCGCGTGAGTTGTGTGAGCCTGATGTCCATGTTTGGTTGGCGAGAGTCCAGATTAAACGGCTGAGAATCACCGGAAGAACAAGAATACTTGTGTCTAGAGTCTTTCTTGTGTGTGTAGTCGACCCCAGAGAATTCTACGTTACAGTATTATATGCAAACTAACTGAGGATACTCGAACGCCTTGGATCATTGGTTAATTTGAGATTTTTGGGGCGTTGCTCATTATGCTAATAGCTTAAGCTGACCTTTATAGTCGTTTTCTTATTGGTCGATCGTTGCGTAGAAACTGCATAATTTGAGCTAGCGGTGAAAGGTCATAGCTAGCTCGCAAGTGTTTACGAACACCGCCATCGTTGACATATTTTATCGGAGCTATGATCGGAGAAAGTTGAGTGATTTTTACGAAGGCTTGTAGGAATTACACATGAAGATTTGAACTGTCTTGCTTGATTGGTGAGGGTCGCAGTTATTTTGCTCGTTTTACTGGGTATTTTCTTGAATGTTGACAATGTTATGGTCAAAACTAGTTGTGTTTAGCTGCTTAGTTTTGAGTTTTCAACCGCGGTGACTGGAGAAGGCCGCGACTCTATTGAAACGTGTCGAACTCGGCCCTACATTATATCACACGCATCTAATCCAGCTGATCTGAAAACCGTGGCTCGGTAAAACGCGGAACTCTGATAATTAAATGCCCTGCCGGCTGAATTTTGCCAAGAAAATAATCTGAGAAGTTATTGAGGATATAAGACACTTGTCCGTGTTTAAATTACGATATTGCGATCACTTTGAAGGTTGGTCCTGCAGCCGTAAACATGCCCCCTCCCCACAGCGTTGGGCCATGCTTGGACCATACAATGTGGCGTTAACGCACAGACCAGCATGCCTGGGATAATGCCGATTATGCGGCGATAAGAAACTGACCGAACACGCTGAAAACTGACGCTGAGTACCTGGCCGTACGTACGTGCGAGCTCCGAGCAAAAATGGGGCTTAGGCTGCCTGAAAAATGACGGATTTCCCATAACCTGTCGGCAAATCCACAAAAACACCGTGACCACGAAGAAAGGATTCTAATGGCCTTTCGCTGCTCGGGTCTAAAATCTTCGAGGGATAATATTTTCGCTGCAAAATTCAAACAACATGAGAGATCTTCGGACGACAGACGACGCTGAATATCTGCCATTTTGTCTTAAATGTCATGCTGCATCAAATTTGATGACGTCGGGATTCAACCGCGTTGTGATTGGACACTTCACATCTTAGTCCCGCCTATACTTATCTGTATTCGCATACGAGGTCATGCGCCACAAATGTGGCGCAAAATATAGGAAAAACATAAGATTTCAAAAACCCAATGATCCAAGGCGAAAAAGTAGCCTCAGTAGATTTGCATAAATAGTGGCCGTATGAGGTCGCTGTTCGCGCTGTATGTTTGCACGGGGCGCAAGCACAGACATAAATAACCTATAGACGGACAGCGCCTATGGAAATCAACGTCCAGGTACCGTAATTTCGACGGCCCCTGACTAAGTATGAAATCGTGGGCGGAAGTGATTGACAAATGTGCACGACTCTATGGACAAACTTCGGGAGGACGGATACAAATCGGTAATTTCGGTTGAAAACGCAGCTGATGTCGACTAAAAATACTTTCAGCTGTTAACTATATAAATGCTGCATAGTTCTAAAAAAAAAAAAAATTGTCAAAAATAATGAGTTCTTACAGAAATTAAGCAATTTGCCCACGATTTGTGGCTTTCATGAAATTTCACTCTGGCGCCCCCTGCTGTCCGTCTAAAGGTTATTTATGTCTGTGGGCGCAAGCTATAGCTAGCATGCAGCATAAAGCGGGGCGCGGCGCGCGTACAGTGTATTTCTGGACGGATAACGACGGACGGATAACGACGAACTCGCCTTGACCAAGGCTAGTATGTAACCAGCCTTGTGAAAACCACACATGCGGGTTGTTTATACCCGAGGCCAAGCAATTTGGTCGTTTCAAAAGCCCTTTTCACACTGCAGAGCCAATCCCCGGGAAATTAATCCCCGGGAATTTCCCGGGGATTTTTCTACCCCACCAACACCCCAGCAACCGTTCACCATGACTAGACCCATTTGGCAACTCCTGGGGACACGATTTCCCGGGAATATGCACGGTCGTTTCACACTGGCCATCAAACCCCAGAAAATTATATATACACGTACACGAGAAGGAAGCTAAACACAGTCTTGTTCACGAGACTTCTTTTATTAAGCATTAAAACCATTCATTTTGCTCATATTCTTCAAAATTTAATCATTTGTATAATTTTCAAACGTTATTATTTGTCTTTTGTACTTAACTGTAAATATATTTACGACAAGTTTGAAAGGTACTTCATTACAATACTAAGTCACCGCGCGAATTATTTGGCTCGCTATTTGTGACCCTGTGACCTTTCGAGATTACCCGTGGACGCAAAAAGGTGGGGTAAGTTCAAACCCTGCGACGTTCACACTAGTTGCTTTTCCCCGGGAAAAACGTTAAACCCCGGGGATTTCTCCTTTAACCCTACTCCCGAGCAGGGGTAAATATTTCTTGGGGAAAAGCAGTTTCCCGGAGATTTCTTTGGCAGTGTGAACAGACCGACCGAAATTCCCGGGGAATTGCCGGGGAAATCGTCTAGTGTGAAAGGGGCTTAACAGGCACATTTTTGTTGAACGGGCATGCGCTATTGACACAAAATAACACAAAATGCACCAGAAACCATTGTGAGATACAAACTGTATTTTAGCCTGTAGAATCAGAATGCAATTTATACGTCTCACCCAATCAGGCGAAACAAGGAAACTATTTTGTTCCCTTTTTTACGAGTATATCACATTTACCGTAAATGAAAAACATGTAAATGACGTAATCTGTTCATACAAGTTATCTATTTCAAAATTATCTTCACACCAATCTTAGCACCATAGTTTACACAAAATATGATTTACATCAAAATATGCCAGAAGATGTTTTTCTGGCACAATATTTTGGTAGTCTTCATTTTTTTCAACGGATATAATCCTGACTACAGATGTTCATCGAACCCCATCCCCCGTTTAACAGTTTTTGCTTCGCTTACAGTATTTAAAAGTGATCTTCACACCAATCTTAGCACCATAGTTTACACAAAATATATACACATTTTAAAACAAATACGTTTCTTAAAAAATATATACTTTTATTTACATTTTGACAGTATTATTACATGTATTCTCATTGGTGGTTGGAGTAATCCCAAAAGTACCCAGAACTAAATTTTGTTCACGTTTTCACACAAGTACTATAATGTTCAGGCCAACTAGCTAGTTTATACAATTAATCCTATATTTACAAAGAATACATGTATTAGCCATCAATGTTTGAAATAATTCCAAACCTACCCAAAGGATGCTCACTGTTATACATAAACACAATTGTTATCTGGCCAACAAGTTTCAACTTGTGAAGGAAATGGACCAAACCACCCATACAGCCTCAGTGTTGGATAAGAAATCAACGCGTGTCATACATCCACTAAGTATTCACACTAGTGATGTTTTTATGCACACACAGACAGATTTGAAGTCTTCGGTAATTTCGTTGGTCAATTTAAACTGTTTGCAGATGCACAATCGGCGAATCATCAAAACACTCTACAAAGACCCGGGTCAGAGTTGACCCAAATGCGAGTCACCTTAATTTCCGATCATTTGACACTGACACAAATAATCGTCATTTTGTCATAGAAATTGCCTTTTCGATTTAGGCCTAAGGAAAATGTCATTTTAAAGGGAAAAAATACATTTTGACCCGAGAGATTATTTAGCCATATTTGACCCGGATGCAGTGTAGAATCCGAGTCGGGACTTATAAGAGTGTAAGTTCGACTCTGATGACAAACCACCGTTTCGTACGAAGAGGGTGAAGAGCTAATTGTCTTACGCGCAGTGTGACCAAACTGACGATCTGAATCGAGAATGTGTTACGAGGTTTATGCTTTAAACTGCAAGCAGGCATCCTAGAGTGACAGAGTTTTCCTTATCGATTTTGTTCTGTGGAATTTGCACAGGTTCCTGATTTCATGGTGTCAATTTGTTTTTGTTGAAAAGAAGATTCTGATTTTGCCAAAAAATGTACTGTTATTGTGGCTGGGATAGTTACTTTAAAGAACTTGAAAACGTAGCCGCGATCAACACTATTAAGTCTCCGTCTAATCTTCATCTGAACTTTATTTTCGAAGTTATGAAAACTTGTTTTCACCTAATCATTAGCATACAGCCACCACCCCCCCCCCCCCCCTTTTTTTGTTTGGACCGGGTAATGGGTCATTTGATAACCCCAGATTTTTGTGGTGAGAATATAAAACAAATATGCTGGTTTTGAGGTATCATGTACCTTTCCTACATTAAAATTTAATTATAGGTTTTTCCAGTCAATTCCGGCAAAGAAAGACTTATTTAACTGCTGCGTCATTCTATTTCGCGCGAAATCTAATGCTGAAAATGGTCATTTGATTTTGTTTTATAACTTGGCAAAAGAACTGTTGTGTCATTCGATTTAAAAAAATAACCATCCAATTTAACAATTAAACAAAACAGCATTCAAATTCGCACGAGCGTTTTCAAGGCGTTTAATATGTACGGTCATTCGAAGTTATTATTGGGCAGGCATTTCCGTCATTTGTGCAATCTAAAAAACGCTCTGTTAAACTTTTGTTTCCTTTATAGTAATATGTTTCAACTGCATTTTTCACGGGTTTATACGAATCAAGGGTTAGCATAGTAGTAATGAGGGCGACCGGTTTTTGCACCGCACAGCGATGTGAAGAATATTATAGGTTTTGCCGGACGATATCGGAAAATGTGCACATTCATTTGTAAAAGATACATTACATTTCGCGCTGATTCTGATAACGACGTATATCCGGGTTTTATTTAATTAAATACGAGCATTCGGTTTCATTTTTGTTTCATTCAAATAAATGAATGTGCCTAACGTTTCATTTCAGCGGTTACAAATACGTGATTAGGCTTTCGGTTTGAGGGATATGCGTGGCCGCTTATTAAGAATGTGCAATCTATTTCGCAGCAAAATAGTCGAATAATAGAAAACTGTCTCTGATATTTATGAATTGTATTTTAATGTCTCTTCTCTTTAATTTTCAACACATTGGGGATGTATGTCTGTTCCATGCATGCAGTGTGTTTTTCAGGTGTCACCTCTTCAATATTTCAAATGACTAGACCACCTTGGGCCAATTACATGGAGCCCAAAACAGTTGCTTAGCATGAAAGTTCTTGCTTAGCATGAAAGTTCCTCCTTTGCAAAAACAGGTAAATGACGTAATCTGTTCATACAAGTTATCTATTTCAAAATTATCTTCACACCAATCTTAGCACCATAGTTTACACAAAATATGATTTACATCAAAATATGCCAGAAGATGTTTTTCTGGCACAATATTTTGGTAGTCTTCATTTTTTTCAACGGATATAATCCTGACTACAGATGTTCATCGAACCCCATCCCCCGTTTAACAGTTTTTGCTTCGCTTACAGTATTTAAAAGTGATCTTCACACCAATCTTAGCACCATAGTTTACACAAAATATATACACATTTTAAAACAAATACGTTTCTTAAAAAATATATACTTTTATTTACATTTTGACAGTATTATTACATGTATTCTCATTGGTGGTTGGAGTAATCCCAAAAGTACCCAGAACTAAATTTTGTTCACGTTTTCACACAAGTACTATAATGTTCAGGCCAACTAGCTAGTTTATACAATTAATCCTATATTTACAAAGAATACATGTATTAGCCATCAATGTTTGAAATAATTACAAACCTACCCAAAGGATGCTCACTGTTATACATAAACACAATTGTTATCTGGCCAACAAGTTTCAAGTTGTGAAGGAAATGAACCAAACCACCCATACAGCCTCAGTGTTGGATAAGAAATCAACGCGTGTCATACATCCACTAAGTATTCACACTAGTAATTGTTTTTATGCACACACAGACAGATTTGAAGTCTTCGGTAATTTCGTTGGTCAATTTAAACTGTTTGCAGATGCACAATCGGCGAATCATCAAAACACTCTACAAAGACCCGGGTCAGAGTTGACCCAAATGCGAGTCACCTTAATTTCCGATCATTTGACACTGACACAAATAATCGTCATTTTGTCATAGAAATTGTCTTTTCGATTTAGGCCTATTAAGCAAAATGTAATTTTAGAGGGAAAAAATACATTTTGACCCGAGAGATTATTTGGTCATATCTGACCCGAATTCAGTGTAGAATCCGAGTCGGGACTTATAAGAGTGTAAGTTCGACTCTGATGGCAAACCACCGTTTCGTACGAAGAGGGTGAAGAGCTAATTGTCTTACGCGCAGTGTGACGCAACTGACGATCTGAATCGAGAATGTGTACGTTACGATGTTTATGCTTTAAACTGCAAGCAGGCATCCTGGAGTGACAGAGTTTTACTTATCGATTTTGTTCTGTGGAATTTGCACAGGTTCCCGATTTTATGGTGTCAATTATTGTTTTTGTTAGACAGAAGATTCTGATTTTGCCAAAAAAGTAGCTGTTATTGTGGCTGGGATTGTTACTTTAAAGAACTTGAAAACGTAGCCGCGATCAACACTATTAAGTCTCCTTCTAATCTTTATCTGAACTGTATTTTCGAAGTTATGAAAACTTGTTTTTACCTATTCATGGGCATACAACCACTCCCCCCCCCCCTCGTTTTTTTGGACCGGGGGTGGGTCATTCGATCACCCCAGATTTTTGTGGTGAGAATAAAAAAAGAATATGCTGGTTTTGAGGTATCTTGTACCTTTCCAACATTAAAATGTAGTTATAGGTTTTCCCGGTCAATTTCGGCAAAAGAGCTGCCAATTTAACCACAAGTGCGCCATTCTCTTTCCCGCGAAATGTAATGCTGCTATGTTATTTTAACATCACTGAGCCGAGGTGCGGGATTATTTTTAACGAAAGTTGATCCGAGGCGGGTTCAGGCCGATGGTACCGGGAAGCACACCCACAACATTTTCGGCATTGCTCGCTGCCGACAGATATTTTTCCGGCCTTGCTCGTAACGTGTGTATGCATCATCCGTTTTAAATCTGAAGAAAACTTTGCGTGTATATATGCACTCCGTTTTAAACACCACCTGAATTTTGAAAGATTTTATTTTTGTATTAAAATGTTGTTGAATTTATTTTCAAAGACAATGTTAACAAATATTTTTAGCGAATGTATAAAAAGTGGATTTTGACAAGAACATTTTTTTATATGAATCCGAAACGAACTTCTAGGGTACAGAATTTGTTGAAATGGTTTTAAAGTTAATTTGTCAACAAATTACGCGTGTAAAATGTTCCCTAATATTGTACGTCGTATGGGATTGAACCATGTACATTTTGGTATCGTGAAACCATGCAGCCGTGCTCCCCCCTCCCCTGGCCCTCCCCCAGATTTACAGATTTACTGATTTACGCCACTGCCTATAAAAAACGTTTAACACTTTTGTTATGAGGCCTTTTGTTATGAGTAAATGTGAACCCTAAGCGAGGTGAACTCTAAGCGACGGAAAGTGGGACTGCACATCTAATCCATGCAATAGCTTGTTGTCACCTAAATGAAAATTAGTCAGTCTGGGCATGTCACGGGCAGCATAGGCAATGTGTTCAATGTCTGTCGGTGCCAAATCGCACCAGCTCAGGTCCAGCTTATTTAAGTGCTTCATTTTCGGCAATTCCTTGGCCCACAACTCGGCCGATCCGCCCAATCTTTTGTTGCCATGAAGGCCCAAGTCAGTCAGTCTGGGGATGTCGCGTGCACCCGAGGCAATTTGCTCAATGTCTGTCCCCGTTAGTTCGCAACCAGATATACAAAGCGTTGTCAGACTTGTCAAGTGTCGGATATTAGGGGCCCATTCTACAGCTCTACTTCCCATTGTATAGCAATCCAGTAAGACAAGACTGGTCAGGTGTTGGTTGCATTTCATTGACGACATGATTTTCTCAAAATCTCCCTCCACTGAATTACACTTGATAAGTGTCAGTTTCCAGAGGTTTTCCATGTAACCCAGAGCGAAGGCTAAATCGCTGACCGAAGACACCGAAACCACCTGAATAGTTTTAACGCGTGCCAGCTGCGCCGTGCGGTTGTCGGATTTACAGATGATTTTCAGAAGGTATATGAGACTGCGGAAATCAGTATAGTTACGCACATCGATATCTGATGGGATGAGTGAGTCACTGTTGAGACACTGTGGGACTTTGCTTGCCTGGCTTTCCAATAAGCAGTTGCGACTAATCGCTTGTATAACATCTGACTGGTACTGTGGCTTATCATCATCCTTATTGAACTTACGATCAAGGAAGTTTACAATGTCAGTCATACATTTCTCATTGTCACCACAACAAAAACGCAACAGGAAATCGTTTGAAACCACGCCCTCTATTGTCTGACCAAGTTGTCTTAAACTGTTTTGAAATTTTCTGAATGGAACAACTTTGAACACCGTACGCTTTACAAATCCCAGGTTCGACACATGTACACTCTGCAAGTATTTCGCTGCAGAGTATTCCTGTATTGTCTTGTGCATGAATTGTATGTCATTGTGTGATTTGAGGTTTTTGATAACTCTCTGCTTGGTTAGGATGCCTGCTTTTAGTGCCAGGTTCAGTGCATTCGGTTCAAAATCATCTTCTTGAAATGAGAATTTCTGGTTGGCATTCATGAGTCCGAGCAGCGCAGTTTTTCCTATTGCAATCACTGTTTTTGAAGCATCTTCGTCGCAGATATCCCCTTTTCTTGTGAACATGTAATTAACTGCCTCATTGAAGAGACGTGAAGTTGTTTCTGGGAGTTGTTTATTCTTCCTCCACAACAAATTCATAAGCAACAGTAACATTGGATTTTTAGCAAAATCACGCAGCGTGTTGGACTTTCCAATGGTTTGGATTAGTGCATTGCCACTATCAGGATCATTGTCATAGAATTTCTGAACGTATTCACTGACATCCTCGTCGGTAAACCCCAGAACCTCTACGTGTGTGCAAGGATTTTGGACGAGTTTTGATGTCAGTGTCTCAAGATGAGAGGGGCGGGTTGAGACACAGATGAAACATTCCCTGTATACTGTTCTTTTGAGTGCTTTGAGGACAGAACCGAATGAGGCTGCATCGAGTGTTTCGGTCTTCATTTCGTCAAAACCATCCAAAAGAATCAAGACCTCATTTGAGTTGGCCAGGATGAATTTATCAAGTTCTTTTTTGTCTACTCCTGACTTTTCGCCTACAAGTTGATCGAAAGAGGAATCAACGAGATCAGATTCCTGCGACAGGGCACACATCTTTAAAAGGAAGACAAGCTTGAATCTATTCAGGATTTCGCTTACCCTGTTGGCCCAGTCCAATACAATCTTATCAAATATGGTAGACTTCCCCACACCGCCTAGGCCAATTAAAATAAGACGATTGCAATCGTACCAATGTTTGAATATTGCGTCATAATCGGTTGAATATACAATGTCGTCGGTGTATCTTTCTTCTACAGTACCTTTCTTTGTTCTAATCTGCAGTTTAGTGTAAATGCCAACGATGGGTCTTTGATCATCAGGAATCCCAGGGTTCAACTGAAGATAACTGCGCGTAGTCTGGTACCTTTTCACCAAAATGTCCCTAGTCTTGTTACCAGCCTCTTGGTAGCTAGGAGCCTCCAACCTTGGTTCTTGGTCTTGTCTCAGACTATGTTGAGGTGCAGGCACTCCTATTCAGATCAAAACAAGCAACATGTTTTGCTTCAATAAAACAAAGTTTCTAAAATGGATTAAACAATCTTCCTCTACAGAGAAAGACATGGCAAGGAAATTATGACTATTTTGAATGTCAAAGGCAAGGTAGAAAATAAATTTGTCAAAAGAGAAAAAAAGGAATGATCCGACCCAGCACTTCTTTTTGTATGCAAATATTGCTTCATAGTACAATCAATTTTTACATCAACAAAAATAAATTCAAAAATGAGGTAATAATCTTCTTTTTTTTTGGAGGGGGGGGGGGGGGGGGTGGTATTCACCACAAAAAAAAGACAAATCTGTTCCTTCAATTCTGATTGGAGATAAAGTTGAAGTCACTTGCTATCTATGAACTCGGAAAAAAATAGGCTTTGCTAAACAGCTCAGTTTATCAACAAAGAATAAATTGTTTTCAATAACATTCGCATTATTTCTTTCATTTAAGCACAAATGCAAACTTATTTGCATTTTAATCCAGGTGTGGCAGATAATACAAAGTGCTATTTTGCGTGGGTAGTAGGTAGAGAAAAGGTTGTAGACTGTATCGGTCAAAAATTGCCTGCGCAGGCCAAATCACCGTTTGTGTGCACTCAATTTCTCTGCTATTCGAGCATTTTTGTGGGCTGTGAAGTTCAGTGTTTGTAAACAAAATAAAAAGCTGTTCACACGACTGCCAGCTTGTGCACTGTGAAATACCACAGTAAACGAGGTGTTTGATAAGTTCCCCAGTTCTTGTATTTAATGTTAATATTTTGTCATACAGTTTACAGTTTCTCCTTCCTGGCCAGTGACAACTGCTACCCCTTCCCGTGTTTCTAACTGTACTTTAGTGTATATGCCAGCTATGTGCTTCTGGTCATTGTCAACGCAACGCAACAACTGCACGTAACTGCCTGTTGTTTTATAAACTCTCTTTAAAATATCCCTGGTCGTGTTACCGGCATCTTGGTAGCTAGGAGCCGCCAACCTTGGTTCTTGGTCTGGTCTCTGACTAAGCTGAGGTATCGGTGCAGGAATAACTATTTAAAACCAAAACAAGAAAAAAGGTTTGCTCCAATAATGCATTGTTTCTAAAATGGATTGTGACTAGTCTAGAAGAAAATTGTAAGTACAAGAAATGACTTTGGGATTTCTGGTAAGACACTGCACAAATGTGACACGATCAAGCAGAATGAGTCAGATGTCGGGGAATTCCAAAAATGAACTGTGTTCTTCGTTGGTATTTAAACAAATTTACATAACTCAACAACAAAACATCGTATCAACATGGGGTTTTCGGTTTTTAAAACGTACAGATGCCCTCTTTAAAACTACATGAAAACTCATTTTTTGACCGGGGCCGACATCCGACTCATTCCGCTTGATCGTGTCACAAATAAGTTTGGTAAATAATATATAAATGTTTTGACAACTATAGCGTTGTTAGATGCAAACTTGTCAAGTGTTTTCTTAAAGTACATTCCCATTTTTAAAACCAACAAAAGTAAATCCAAACAAAAAGATGGTAACTGCAGGTGTACCAACTAAAATGACTGGACCTCATTCTCCCAAGACTTACTGAGATGATAGCAACTTATCATATTGTGGTTGTACACCCCCAAATAAGCATGGTTCCTCAAATTCTGATTAAAGATAAGTTAAAGTCCGTCCAATGTACGTGGCTTTTACCACCACGCACATTTATCTCGATTATTGATTAATTTCCCCACAATAGTGCCTTTATTCATGTCATTCGTGCATAAATCCCAAATTAATGTACGACTTGGCCTTTTTCTGAAGTGGTACACGTAGAGGGCCCTATTTGACATGGATTCATAAAGGAACAAATTCTAAGACGTCACCACTATAAATACCGCCCTCATATTGTGTCCAGCATATCGAACTAGCTTATATTTGCACCAAACTCGCAAACTGACATAAGTTTTTGTTGTGTCCATGTTTATGTGGTTTACCACCTACTTCTCCAAAATACATTTGAATTGATATCAAGCTATACTTTAGTTTTCACATGAAGCAAGATATAAGACTAAAGGAACCCCCTTACTCTCCTACCCCCCCCCCCCCCCCCCCCCCCCCCCCCTAAACTTGTAGTATAGTCATTGTGTTTGTGAAATGTTGTGGTTTCTTAGGAATTCCTTTTACATGGTTGGGGGAGGATGCCTTATTAGGTAACTATAGTCTAGAGAGTGTATGGATTGGGGGACTGGTGGGGGGGGGGGGGGGGGGGGGGGGGGGGAGTTCCTCTGTCTCATATTGTGCTGGGTATATTAATTTCGACAAACATGATTGTTTTTACCTGATCCCTGGATGCAATTGAAATTAACTGTATTTGCACCAACAATGATAGGGTTGTGGCTACCACTGACTGTGCCAGTGTTTCCGATGTATCCAGTTCGTTGTGGGGATTCTAAAATCAGAAACAAGAATTAAAATATCCGTTAATAAAGTAACTAATCAAATCCTCCAATTTCTATTTTTGTAGGAACAAATTTATGGGCTGAGTAAAAAAATTAAAAATTACATCAAAGTCAATGTCCTCATAAATAGAATAAGTGTGCCCAAAATGTCCTGCTATTCTGAATAGATAATTTAAATTTCATTATTGTGGAGCTAAACATTGCGATTGTATAAACACCTGTTTATTGTTTCCTCCAATCATTTAAAAACAATTTTTTTTACTCAGCCTATATATTTTGTTCCTACAAAACGGACATTTAGGGGATTTGAGTAGCAAAGCGGGAATACCTTGAGAGATTGGTGAATTACAGTACCTTGCTGCCACCTTGGATGCTTACACCCGGTCTCAAAATACTTCAGAGACACCGCCCTCCCATGTATAAGTGCCAAACCTTTTCCCCTTTACTGGTGAAATGAACTAAAAAAATAAGCTTCTTTTCGAACTTGGCTTTCAGACTATTATGTTTGATTCACAATATCTTTAATGTTAACAAACATTGTATTTACCTGGTCCCTCCATTGGGAAGTGATCTGCACTTGGACCAACAATGGTAGAGTTGTGGCTACCACTGACTGTGTCAATGTTCTGGATGGTTCCAGTTTGTTGTAGGGAATCTAAAATCAGAAGCAAGAATTAAAATATCTTTAAATAAAATAGCTAATCACATCCCCCAAATTTCTATTTTTGTAGAAACAAATAAAGTATAGGCCGAGTAAAAAAAAAAAAATCAATTAAAGTCAATTCAATTAAAGTCAATAGAATAAGTGTGCCCAAAATTTCCGGCTATTCAGAATAGATCATATAAATGTTATTATTGTGGAGCTAAACATTGCGATTGTATAAGCACCTGTTTATTGTTATCTTCCAATCAGTACCATTCAAAATCCCGTTCTGATAGCCGGGAGAAAGTTAACATGTGAATTAGTCTGATGGGAAACAACACCATCCTTGGACCATTGTTTTTCAATAGAAACATAAACGGCGTGTCATTTCTTTGTTCCTACAAAACAGACACTTTAGGGACGTGAGTAGCAAGGCGGGGGTACCTTGAGAGATTGGTGAATTACAGTACCTTGCTGCCACCTTGGATGCTTACACTGGGTCTCATAATACTCCAGAGACACCCCCCCCCCCCCCTTCCAAGTACAAGTGCCAAACGTTTTTCCCCTTTACAGGTGAACGAACTAAAAAAATAGGCTTCTTTTCGAACTTGGCTTCCAGACTATTACATTTGATATTTAATTTCTTTAACGTTAACAAACATGATTGTATTTACCTGGTCCCTCCATTGGGAAGTGATCTGCACTTGGACCAACAATGGTAGAGTTGTGGCTACCACTGACTGTGTCAATGTTCTCGATGGTTCCAGTTTGTTGTGGGGAATCTAAAATCAGAAGCAAGAATTAAAATATCCTCAAATAAAATAGCTAATCACGTCCCCCAAATTTCTATTTTTGTATTAAAGGTAGTATACACCATTGGTAATTGCTTGAATATCATGAATGGGTAGATTTGGGGGGTTGTATTTTATAGTAAATAATCGTTTAACTAACCTGTCCTAAGTTTTACAATCATGAATGCCCAGAAAAGCACGAAAAACAGCGGGGTTTTTTTCAACCGGCGTCGAGCAGTTATTCTTATGTAATTTGTGTTTTTTGGCGATCGCCGTCTGGCGATCGCGAATTTTGCATTATAAAATTAATTTTTTCGGAATAATTACAGGATATCTAGCCGATAATTTTACTGGATGCCTAAAATCATTATTTACTTTCAAATGAGTAAGATATTTTCTAATAATTCGGTAGTAAATATTTTCGATATCTGCAAATGGTGTATACTACCTTTAACAAATAAAGTATAGGCCGAGTAAAAAAAATTACATCAAAGTCAATTTCCTCAGAAATAGAATAAGTGTGCCCAAAATTTCCGGCTATTCAAAATAGATCATATAGATTTCATTACTGTGGAGCTAAACATTGCGATTGTATAAGCACCTGTTTATTGTTTCCTTCAATCATTACCATTCCAAATCCCGTTCTGATAGCCGAGAGAAAGTCAACATGTGGATTGGTCTGATGGGAAACAACACCATCCTTGGACCATTGTTTTTCAATAGAAACATAAATGGTGTGTACATTTTTTGTTTTTTACTCTGCCTATACTTTGTTCCTACAAAACAGACATTTGGGGGATGTGAGTAGCAAGGCAGGGGTACCTGGAGAGATTGGTGAATCACATTGTACCTTACTGCCACCTTGGATGCTTACACCCGACCTCATAATACTTCTAAGACACCCCCCTCCCATGTACAAGTGCCAAACCTTTTTCCCATTACAGGTGAAACGAACTCATACTTGGCTTCCAGACTATTACATTTGATAAACAATGTCTTTAATGTTAACAAACATGATTGTGGGGAGAGGGAGGGTGGGGAGGGGAGGGTGGTAATAAACACCCGCCCTCCACTCCCCAGTGAGTTTATTACACTGACTCTAAGCAACTGGCTACTATGTACTGACCTGTTGCAGCAGAGGGGGCAGGTACCGGTGCCTCCTGAGGTATCACGGTTGGGGCATCAGTCTGTTTACGGGCTGCCTTGGATTTTGCCGCATCCATGGTACTTTGAATCACCCGCCCACAAATCCTGTTAGCAATGATTAATAATAAACTGTGTCTCATTTTTTTTTCAATAAATATGATCGACATTGCATCAGGGGTATGGATGACAGACAACCAATGCAGTTCATCCTATGGAGAGACACTGGTAAACCAGTCGTGCATTAAATGTTTCCATCATTAATTGAAGCAAAGTTTTTCCGGTTATTTAAAAACATTTTTCTTCAAATTCACCAACTCTCACATTCAATTTCGTCCCCTGAAAAAAATGTATACACCCTTTTACCAAACCAATTTAGTCAATTATCATTTAATTTCAAATTTTGGTCAAACCAATTAAACATATCTGGGTGAACATTCGTCATTACATATCAATTTC
Organism: Crossaster papposus; assembly: GCA_037893245.1. Classification (NCBI taxonomy): domain Eukaryota; kingdom Metazoa; phylum Echinodermata; class Asteroidea; order Velatida; family Solasteridae; genus Crossaster; species Crossaster papposus. The sequence goes on along the minus strand of JBAIAA010000664.1, from coordinate 34,541 downwards.
GTCTAAGCTGTTGCCGAAAGGCACACTGTTTACAAAAATGTTAATTAACAGTACATTCTATTGTCAATTGGCATTACAGAAGGTACTGTTTTTTAACAGTACATTCTACTGTTGTTTTTATCTCTGTTTATTAACAGAGATTCTACTGTATTGGGTACTGGTACACCTACAGGGATTCCCCTGTTTAGCAACAGTGATTAACCCGTTGTTGTTTGTCAAAAAAAACCCGCTCCTGTTGAAGTACAGTTTTCTGTTGTTATGTACGAAGCTGTATTAGGGACATGGTGAAAATAATTATTTTCTCTCACTTCAGCTAACTCGTACGTACGACTTATATGTCGTACGTACGACTTCGTACGTACGACTTATATGTCGTACGTACGACTTATATGTCGTACGTACGACTTATATGTCGTACGTACGACTTATATGTCGTACGTACGACTTATATGTCGTACGTACGACTTATATGTCGTACGTACGACTTATATGTCGTACGTACGACTTATATGTCGTACGTACGACTTATATGTCGTACGTACGACTTATATGTCGTACGTACGACTTATATGTCGTACGTACGACTTATATGTCGTACGTACGACTTATATGTCGTACGTACGACTTATATGTCGTACGTACGACTTATGAAATGTAACTCGTACGTACGAGTTATATGTCGTACGTACGACTTAAATGTCAGACTTATGTCGTACATACGACATAAGTAGGCCTACTTATATGTCGTACGTACGAGTTAAATGTCAGACTTATGTCGTACGTACGACTTAAATGTCAGATTTATGTCGTACGTACGACATAAGTAGGCCTATGTATATGTCCTTTCTTACGACTTAAATGTCAGGCCTATGTCGTACGTACGACTTAAATGTCAGACTAGGTCTACCAGTACCTAGTAGCATTGGAGTAGCTCCACGGTCGCCCTACCGAATGAGGTGCGCGCGGCGTAGGCCTACTTATGTCGTACGTACGACATAAGTCTGACATTTAAGTCGTACGTACGACATAAGTCTGACATTTAAGTCGTACGTACGACATAGGTCTGACATTTAAGTCGTACGTACGACATATACATAGGCCTACTTATGTCGTACGTACGACATAAGTCTGACATTTAAGTCGTACGTACGACATAAGTCTGACATTTAAGTCGTACGTGCGACATAGGTCTGACATTTAAGTCGTACGTGCGACATATACATAGGCCTACTTATGTCGTACGTAAGACATAAGTCTGACATTTAAGTCGTACGTACGACATAGGTCTGACATTTAAGTCGTACGTACGACATAGGTCTGACATTTAAGTCGTACGTACGACATATACATAGGCCTACTTATGTCGTACGTACGACATAAGTCTGACATTTAAGTCGTACGTACGACATATAACTCGTACGTACGAGTTACATTTCATAAGTCGTACGTACGACATATAAGTCGTACGTACGACATATAAGTCGTACGTACGACATATAAGTCGTACGTACGACATATAAGTCGTACGTACGACATATAAGTCGTACGTACGACATATAAGTCGTACGTACGACATATAAGTCGTACGTACGACATATAAGTCGTACGTACGACATATAAGTCGTACGTACGACATATAAGTCGTACGTACGACATATAAGTCGTACGTACGAGTTAGCTGAAGTGAGAGAAAATAATTATTTTCACCATGTCCCTAATACGGCAATTTACATTGATGAATGAAGTGGGAATGGGAACCAGACCTATAGAAGTAACTACATGTCAAATAGATAGTACAAATGCTACGGTTACCTACTAAACACTTAACCATTGTCGTGAGTTACTTTTATATTCAGCTTTTCCCGCAATGATGAAGTCACGCTTTCAAATGAATAATTTCAATATTTCAATGCGGAGGAACATGGGATGCGATTCTTCAGCTTTATTTGCAAAAAATATAAATTGTATCAGGGAATTGCTTTAATAATTACACAAAGTGGTCAACAAAGTGTGTTTTTTTGTTTTTTTGTAAAACAACACAGTTTAACATGACTTTTGTGAACACTAATTTCTTCACTTCTGATTGGTCAGTTGCTGCGTAATGAGATTCATGTAGGAGAACAGTAGATTCTCTGTAAATAAATACTTGTATGTAAACTTGCTGTATATTTACAGCAAAATGTGGTTGTTATAAAACAGTGATGTTGTTGTGTCTTAACACAGACGGAAGGGAATGCTTGTTCAAAACATGATGCTTTTTGTTCCAGTACAAAACTTTAATTTAACAGCAAACATTCTGTAACCAAACAGAGAAATTAAGAAAAATGTACATAGACAGTACTAGTTTTGTTTCTATGCGAAGAATTCCCAAAACAGTAATATATACTGTTATATTTTGACATTTTCAACAGAAAAACAACTGAAAAATCGACTGAAATGGTTTGAAAATACATGTAAATGTAATAATCAATACATTTGAATAAAAAATGTTTTAAAATAGCCTGGAATCAAACATTGGTACGAGAAACACAAATTGTAAAATTCCCAAAGTATTACTAATGGTTCTGACAATATACAGGGTGAACCTAAAAAACAAACCCACCGGAAAATGGCCATAATCCCGAAAGTATACATTTCATGGAAAAACTGAAGTCAATATCAGAAAGTAGGAGCTACAAGCTTTCTTCTGACACCTTCATCGCAGGCCTACGGTCACTGGTAACTGAGTACCATTGTCTTGAAAACCATAGGCAGATTTCAGAAATGTCCAAATCAGTCTGTGGTGGGCCCAAGATGGTGCTCCTGCCCATCATTTGACTTATCGCCGTCAGGGAACGTCTTCGAGAACTCTTTGCACACCGTGTGATTGCCTTGAATCATGAAGTGGAGTGGCCACCACGATCCCCTGACCTAACTTGACCATGTGACTTTTTCCTTTGGGGATACCTTAAGAATAAGGTCTATACGCTAGTCCCCCATGGGACCTTGTGAAATTACGGGAGAGGATTCAGCAAGAAGTTGATATTTTACGACAAGATCCGGGGATGGTGAGGAGAACAGTGCAGGATATGCAAAGACGATGTGAAATCTGCGTTGAGAGAGGTGGCGGCCATGTTGGAGGAGTCGGACCTTAAGGACTGAGAAAGATGCTTATGAAAGCCAAATAAGTGTTTTCATTGTTATTGTTTCAAATAAACAGGTTATAACAAAGGGAATTATGTTCTTGTTCAGTTTTCCAGGGGACCTCATTTGCCTACACGAAGATAACAACACGCAGTATTTGGACATTTCTGAAATCTGCCTATGGTTTTCAAGACAATGGTACTCAGTTACCAGTGACCGTATAGGCCTGCGATGTAGGTGTCAGAAGAAAGCTTGTAGCTCCTACTTTCTGATATTGACTTCAGTTTTTCAATGAAATATATACTTTCGGGATTATGGCCATTTTCCGGTGGGTTTTGTTTTTTTAGGTTCACCCTGTATAAGCCTAATTTGCCTTTATTTTACGTAATACACAGTACACATGCAACAAATAAATGTTCGAACTAAAAACAAGATTGCTCCAATCTTCATGTACAATTTCAGGATTAATCAGGAAAAAAAAACAGGTTTCACTGGTTCACCATAGGTTTGTGCACAAACTGCTTTAATTGTCATCCACACACGAATCGTGTGAGAGAGTCTCAACAACTAGACAACATGCCCCCAATAAAAAAAAGTTGTCAAACGTTTGTGCTGCGAAAGAAGGAAACAACGTGCCTTTATATGTAGACTTTTTAATCCAGTATTACTCGCTGCAATTTGCTGAATAACGGCCCTCTATTAAACGGTCGTCTTGCCGAGCTGTTGTGAGGCCTAGCTGCACCTTCAAAATTGTAATTTTTGATCACAAGTTTTCGAGAGTTACTGATGTCTAAATAAATTGAAGTATTTCCTGGTGTGCGTGCGCATATTTATTATGCGCATACAGAGCAAGTTATCGGGCGCTGCTGAACTAATCCCTTTTGTCAATTTCTGATTCAACTTCACGCATGGGTGGTCTGTTTTTCACTCGAACGCGTCTAGTCCATCGATGACGTCAAATCTAGTTTGTGTACGTGTGCAGACGACAGGCCTTCACGTTGTTATAGAAGCAAAATGTTGGCCCGTAATTTTTATTTTTTAAATGATTTATTTTTATTATTTCCTCCACTTAATTTAGTGCAATAAAAGCATTTCTTATTGCATCTTAAAAATGTATCGTAAACTTTTGCAAAACTTGCCCCCGTTTGATTTTCCTCCATCTTAAAACAGTGACGTATTTCGCAAGTGACTACAGAAACCATGGTCCAATTGGCTAGGTGGATCCAGTTGGACTAGCTAGTCAAACCACACAGCAAGTAGTCTTGGTTCCAAGACCTTCGTGTTGTTTATTCCGCGATCACTGACACAAACCACCGATGTTATAGAGGGCGCCCTCTACAGACGAATCGCACCCGCGAACTCAGTGGACTCACTCGAAGGTCTTGGACAAGTTGGCACACAGGGGGCGTGGTCAGACTATTGTAATATATGCATTATTCATATCACGTGATAATGATGGACGGTTATAGGCAAATTCGTGTGAGGGTTACGCAAAACGTTACACGCCGCGATTGACCCGGCCGGCGTGATGTGCATGTACTATACTGTACATGTATTCGCATTTTTGTATCACTGTGGACGGAGACATGGCTTCCCTTACCGAACATGACATGTTCTCGTGTACAAAATGGTTAGAAAGTCGAGCACTTTTTTCAAAATGCTCCCATTTTAACCACAATTATTTTCCTGGGTTGAAATTTCCAACCAATAATACCCTATATTATACCCTAACCCAAACACTAACCCACATCCTAACCCTAGCTTTTGAGTAATTTAAGTACAATCCAAAAATCTAATTCGTGAAATTCCTAATGGAGACCTAAATATAAATCACCCTTTGGAGACCTTTTTACTCCCATTGTCCCCATTGTGTTCACGTCTCCAGAGGTACCGTATTTCGCACCATACAGTACATGTACATGTACATGTACTTTACATGTACATTGACACAGCAAATCATAGCTGCCCCGGCATTTATTTGTGACTGCGGGTGAATTGAAACAACTTTGCTCTATGGTGAAAACCTCCAAAGCCCCAGTCCCACCGAAAGCCGGATACGCTACGGATCAACCCGGATTCATATCCGGGGTCATCCGGAGTGGAACCTTAGTCAAACCGTGATAATCCGGGACTATCCGGGACTATCCGGGGCGATCCGTAGCATATCCGGCTTCAGTGGGACTGGGGCTACTAATTTATATGGTGGCCCTGAGGGATATCAAAAGTCGTGAACATTTTCGCGACAAATTTGCGACTTGTCGTTAATTTATTTGCGACTAGTCGTAAATATTTTTGCAACTAGTCGCAAATAATTTCACAACTAGTCGTGACAAAATTTGCGACTAGTCGCGAATTTTGTCACGACTAGTTGTGAAATTATTTGCGACTAGTTGCAAAAATATTTACGACCAGTCGCAAATAAATTAACGACAAGTCGCAAATTTGAGTCCTGAATTTTTTACGACATATTTTTTGCTACTAATCGTAAATATTTTTTCGCGAATAGTCGTCAATATTTTCAATAGTCGCGAAAAAAATTCGCGACTAGTAGCGAAAATATTCACTAATAATCACGAATTATACGACTAGTCGCAAAAATATTAACAACCAGTCGCGAATAAATTCACGACAAGTCGCGAATAGTTTCACAACTACTCGCAAACAAATTCACGACTTTTATGTCCCTCCATGCAGAGCCACCATAAATTTCCCCTTTTATTTCAGGGAAAGGTAGTTTTTGCAGGTAATTAACTGTTTGCCAAAATGAAGCACGACCTCACTAGATTTGAGGCTAATACTGACGTACTGTACGTTCGATACACTGGAATACAAAAAAACGCACCGCGCTGAAGCACCATAACATAGCGATGCTGCAGCGGGCAGACCCGCGGTACGGTACCGGTGGCCGGCTGTAGCTAGCTTGCACTGCCATGCCCCGGAAGATCGGACACACGTACGTACATGTACAATGCTATTAAAAGTCTGCACATTTCGCGCAATGCACGTGCATACAGTCACCATCACATACATGTACATTGTACATGTACACTGTCTTGTGTACACACACACAGTATCTTATATTTGTGTATAATGAATAATTCATGATGAGGCTCAAACTCGGTCGCTGATTGGATCCCTCGGAAAAGCGAGGGAGATTCGTCGAAAACTAAGGTTAAAGTTAACAATTGCTAGCCAACTAGTGCTAGACCCTTCTGGGAATCCAAAATCATGTACGTTTGTCAAACGTCGGCTCCAGTGCGAACATGGATCCAGCCGCATTTTGTAAACTACGCATGCGTGAGACCAGAACGCACACGAAGCCGGGATTTGAAAAAGAGACAGCGTTAACGAATCTGCGCGCGTGGTGGGCGCCGAAATAACACAAGGGTCTAGGGCTAGACTACACAGCAAGTGACTAGAGAAACCATGGTCCTTGGCTAGGTTGATCCAGTTGGACTAGCTAGTCAAACCACACAGCAAGTGACTAGATAAACCATGGTCCTTGGCTAGGTTGATCCAGTTGGACTAGCTAGTCAAACCACACATGGTACGAGTGACAACTAGATTGACTCTTAAATGGTTAAGTCTAGTCGATCTAGTCGCCCAACCAAACTTGCTCCTAGATATATAAGCCCGTGATACGCAAAATATGAAGCGCACAGGAAACAATGGGTATTATAACACCTCACCCACAGATTCTGTGTCTTGATTGGCCGAGAGCTAGTCACGTGGAAATTTCTATTTTTACTATCTTTCTGTGCAAGGCCAAGCGTGTGCAAATGTATGTACGTGTGCGCGTTGTGCATTGCGTGTATATTTTTCCAAAGAGCCAGTGCCACAGAGATGGATTAAAACATTTTGTGAAGGGGTGGTTAGAAAAGAGCAAAGACATTTTCCACCAATTTTGTATTGAAATCGAAGTTCATTTCAACTGTATTTAGATTTAGATAATTTTAAAATATTAAAACCAAGCAGAATCTGTGGGTGAGGTGTTATAAAAACAAGAATTGAATGCTTTATCTCGTTATGTAGTAAAACTAGCATCCCTCGGTGATCCATGGAGCATTCCGTTTTCCCTCAGTTTAGCCTCGGGAAAATAGAATGCTCCATGGATCACCTCGGGAGGCCGGTATTCATTATTACTAGCGGGATGTTCGCGCGGCACCCGCTAGCTGATGTGGAGTCGTATAGTTTAGATTGTTGAGTAGTAAGGTCAAGTAAAAAGGAAGTTGACTTTAAACAAAAATACATAATTGGTTTTTTATTAAAAGTTATAGTAAACAATACAAGCACCAACTTGGGAAAAGATTATCGCTCAATTATTTATGTACAATAAGGAAGCATTCACAATCACAAGAAAGTTACAAAAAGGATACACCATTTGCAGATATCGAAAATATTTACTACCGAATTATTAAGAAATACTCATTTGAAAGTAAATAATGATTCTAGGCATCCAACAAAATGATTGCGCTAGATTATAGATATCCTGTAATTATTCCGATAAATAGAACTAAGACAAATTCGTGATCGCCGGACGGCGATCGCGAAAAACGAAAATAACATAAGAATAACTACTCGACGTCGGTTAAAAACGAACGCCGTTTTTGTGCTTTTCTCAGCATCAATGACTGTCAAACTTTGGACAGGTCAGGTAAACGGTATTTACTATAAAATACAACCCTCCAAATTCATCCATTCATGACAATTCAAGCAATTACCAATGGTGTATCCTACCTTATACAGCATAGGTTTGTGTACAGATTGACTCCAGACGTACTTCCAACATGCATGTCCCCAACGTGAAAGTCGGACAAAGTTTCGGCTGCGAAACTATAAGTAATTATATGCTATGCTTCTTATTACTCACTGCAATTTCCTAAATAACGGCCCTCTAAACTGTTGTCTTGGCGAGTTGTTGTTGTGAGCACTGCACCTCAAAAATTGTATTTTTGGATTACAATTTACGACAGTAGTTGTTGACGTCCAAATAAATTGATGTTATTTCCTGGTGTGCGCGCGCATACAAGGTGTGTTTATGAACCCCCAGCCTCTACCTTTTCAATGCTCTGGTTATGTAGATGAAAAAACGCCCTATTGTTGTTACAAATATTTATACCCATTCCCAAAATTTGGTGGTCCAAAATTAACATATCTGCACGGGGAGGAAATAATGCAAAGTGCGTTGGGAGTATTTTGTTGCGGTCCGCTTATGCGTTGCATCATATTACAACCTCCAATTCCAGTTTGTATTTACAAGTTAAAACTAGTGTTTATGTTGAAAGCAATATAATATATTATAATTGGCACAACAATTGTGAGATACACATACATGTATTTTAACCTGTGGAAGTAGAATGTAATTTATTATTACTTCTACACAATCAGGTTATAACTTTTCTTTTTTACGAGTACAATGTATGTGATTACCGTAAATGAAAAACATGTAAATGTAAATTATTAATTTCCTTTTAACTGAAAGGCCGTAATTAAAAAGCCAATCCCGGCATATTAGCAACTGCCAGACACAGACTGCAGTTTTGACATTACACTTGATTGACATCAAAATACGCCAGAAGATTCCACAAGTTGGTAGTCTTCATTTTCAACGGATATTACATCATGGTCTAATAAGCTCCTTCAGCTGATCCGAAGCCAAAACGAAACCACCCCCCCACCCCCAAACACACACACGGTACAGTCGATACTTTGGTTTGCTTCAAATAAGTTTGTTTTTGTATGCGGTGTAAACACTGGGGTAAAAACAGACTTAATTCGTCGCCACGTGAGATCCGATTTTACCCAATTAGAATCTTATCAAGCCAATAAAGTAAGCAAGTATTAAGTGTGAACATGCTTTCAGCAGATTTGGTTAACACATTTATAACCAGGCAAAGCAAGCATAGTCTAAACATTTGGGATTATTAGTAAATATGATCGATATTGCATCAAGGGTATGAATGACAGACAACCAATGCAGTTCATGCACCAATCCTATGGAGACAGTGAATCAGTCATGCTTTTAATTAATTATTCCAATATTTCTCAAACTATCTGATCACTTATTAAAGCATTGAATATTATGAAATTATGAGAAACATATATTGTAATTAAAACTCAGTGTTTTGTTTTATTTTTGAAATAAAAGAAGATAATATTGAAATGTATTTTCAGGTAGGCCCATTCATTATACCCAGAGGAACAGATGTGATTGGTTAGTATCCTGATTGGTCGATGTGGAAGGTTACATTGCGTCTAAAAGTGGCTCCCAATAATAGTGTCTTCATTGTGATCATCATCGGACAATAAAGGGATCGTATACGTTTGGTAATGACTCCAAAAATTATTGGCAATAAAAACTTACTTGGTAAGAAGTACAGGATAATATAATATAACGCATTTTTAGAAACTTTTCACTTCGAAGTACGGCGGTTATGGAAAAAGATATCACTTTTTATCCCCAAAAATTTGAGTCTGAGAAGCGTATACTACAGTGACGTTTCTCAGACTGTGTATTCCAAAGCAGATTATTATTCCTGCGTGAACAACCGCTCCAGATTTTCGGCAATATCTCAAAATCGCAACCACCTTTTGAAATGAAATTTTTACAGGTTAGTTTTATGGTATATATATCTATAACTATAGATTGAAACAAACAATGGGTTCCAATTACCAAACGTATACGATCCCTTTAAGAAATGACTTTACAAAAATACATATCAGTAAAAAATACACGCATCAATTTAGGAAGAGATTATCGCTCAATTCTTAATGTCTAATAAGGAAGCATTCACAATCACAAGAAAGTTACAATTTGGTTCAATATATAGCCTAGGTTTGTGCACAGATTGTCTCCACACGTACGGTAGTTCCAACATGTCCCCAACGTAAAAAAAAAATTGAACAAAGTTTGGGCTGCGAAACTATAACTATTATAGGCTATGCTTCTTAATACTCACTGCAATTTCCTGAATAACGGCCCTCTAAACTGTTGTCTTGGCGAGCTGTTGTTGTAAGCACTGCACCTTCAAAATTGTAATTTTATGTTCCAATTTTCGAGAGTTAGTTGTTGACGTCCAAATAAATTGATGTTATTTCCTGGTGTGCGTGCGCATACAGGGTGTGTTTATGAACCCCCAAGCCTCTACCTTTTCAATGCTCTTGTTGTGTAGATGAAAAAACGCCCTATTGTTGTTACAAATATTAATACCCACTCCCAAAATTCGGTGGTCCAAAATTAACATATCTGCACGGGGAGAAAATATTGCAAAGTGCGTTGGGGTTATTTTGTTGCGATTTGCTTATGCGTTGCATCATATTACAACCTCCAATTCCAGTTTATTTACAAATTAAACTAGTGTTTTTGTTGAAAGCAATATAATAGATTCTAATTGGCACAACAATTGTGAGATACACATACATGTATTTTAACCTGTGGAAGTAGAATGTAATTAATACGTCTACCCAATCAGGTTATAACTTTCCCTTTTTAGAAGTACAATGTATGTGATTACCGTAAATGAAAAACATGTAAATATAAATTATTAATTTCATTTTAACTGAAAGGCCTTAATTAAAAAGCCAATCCCGGCATATTAGCTACTGCAAGACACAGACTGCAGTTTTGACTTTACACTTGATTGACATCAAAATACGCCAGAAGATTCCACAAGTTGGCAGTCTTAATTTCCAACGGATATTACATCATGGTCTAATAATCTCCTTCAGCTGATCCGAAGCCAAAACGAAACCCCCCCCCCCCCCCCCCAAACACACACACGGTACAGTCGATACTTTGGTTTGCTTCAAAGAAGTTTGTTTTTGTGTGCGGTGTAAACACTGGGGTAAAAACAGACTTAATTCGTCGCCACGTGAGATCCGATTTTCCCCAATTAGAATCTTATCAAGCCAATAATATAGTAAGCAAGTATTAAGTGTGAACATGCTTTCAGCAGATTTGGTTAACACACCAATAACCAGGCAAGGCAAGCATAGTCTAAACATTTGGGATTATTAGTAAATATGATCGATATTGCATCTAGGGTATGAATGACAGACAACCAATGTAGTTCATGCACCAATCCTATGGAGATAGTGAATCAGTCATGCTTTTAATTAATTATTCCAATATTTCTCAAACTATCTGATCACTTATTAAAGCATTGAATATTATAAAATTATGAGAAACATATATTGTAATTAAAACTCAGTGTTTTGTTTTATTTTTGAAATAAAAGAAGATATTGAAATGTATTTTCAGGTAGGCCCATTCATTATACCCAGAGGAACAGATGTGATTGGTTAGTATCCTGATTGGTCGATTTGGAAGGTTACATTGCGTCTAAAAGTGGCTCCCAATAATAGTGTCTTCATTGTGATCATCATCGGACAATAAAGGGATCGTATACGTTTGGTAGTGACTCCAAAAATTAATGGCAATAAAAACTTACTTGGTAAGAAGTACAGCAGCTTTGGATAATATAACGCATTTTTATAAACTTTTCACTTCGAAGTACGGCGGTTATGGGAAAAGATATCACTTTTTATCCCCAAAAATTTGAGTCTGAGAAGCATTACTACAGTACAGTGACGTTTCTCAGACTGTGTATTGCAAAGCAGATTATTATTCCTGCGTGAACATAACCGCTCCAGATTTTCGGCAATATCTCAAAATCGCAACCACCTTTTGAAATGAAATTTGTACAGGTTAGTTTTATGGTATATATATCTATAACTATAGAGTGGAACAAACAATGGGTTCCAATTACCAAACGTATACGATCCCTTTAAGAAATGACTTTAAAAAAATACATATCAGTAACAAATACACGCATCAATTTATCGCTCAATTCTTAATGTACAATAAGCAAGCATTCACAATCACAAGAAAGTTACAATTTGGTTCAATATATAGCCTAGGTTTGTGCACAGATTGTCTCCACACGTACGGTAGTTCCAACATGTCCCCAACGTAAAAAAACCCAAGTTGAACAAAGTTTGGGCTGCGAAACTATAACTATTATAGGCTATGCTTCTTAATACTCACTGCAATTTCCTGAATAACGGCCCTCTAAACTGTTGTCTTGGCGAGCTGTTGTTGTAAGCACTGCACCTTCAAAATTGTAATTTTATGTTCCAATTTTCGAGAGTTAGTTGTTGACGTCCAAATAAATTGATGTTATTTTCTTGTGTGCGTGCGTGCGTGTGTTTATGAACCCCCAGCCTCTACCTTTTTAATGCTCTGGTTATGTAGATGAAAAAACGTCCTATTGTTGTTACAAATATTTATACCCACTCCCAAAATTACGTGACCCAAAATTAACATATCTGCACGTGGAGAAAATATTGCAAAGTGCGTGGGGATTATTTTGTTGCGATTTGCTTATGCGTTGCAACATATAACGACCTCCAATTCCAGTTTGTATTTACAAGTTAAAACTAGTGTTTATGTTGAAAGCAATATAATAGATTATAATTGGCACAACAATTGTGAGATACACGTACATGTATTTTAACCTGTGGAAGTAGAATGTAATTAATACGACCACCCAATCAGGTTACAACTTTCCTTTTTTACAAGTACGTGTATGTGATTACCGTAAATTAAAAACATGTAAATGTAAATTAATAATTTCCCTTTTAACTGAAAGGCCTTAATTAAAAAGTGTTTAAAACTGGTTGGTTTTTAAATTAACATTGCATGATTCAGGAATGTTGAGGTTTAACGCCCATAATTATGTGAACAAAGTGCTTGTGTGTAAAGCCCCAAATTTACAAATAAAATTTCAAAATGCAAAAAGAATATTGCTTGTAAGTGTGACGTGAGGTGGTTTGACGTCAGTCTCCCTTAACTTGTTTAGATGAAGCTCTATTTATTCGCTGCAATTCACTATTAGTATCAATCAACTTACCTGTATAAACATACCGTGATTGTAGGAAGCAAACAGGACGAGGTTTCACGTGTAGTATTTGCCGTAAACAAATCACTGGCGAAGCATTTATTTATAGTACAAACTCGAGTGTTGTGACGTCATCATTCCAGACCACGTGCCCACTTAGTATTAATTGATTTAAACTTCTAAAATTAGCAAATTTATCCTAATAATTTGGATGCTAGTAATTATAAGTTCCTTAGATAATATTTGTTGTTCTAAAATGATGATAAAGTGCACTTTAACTTTGTAACTTGACTAATTTCACATACCGCGTTACCGGGATGCCATCTTGGTTGCTATGTGTAAACAACTTTCGAACCAATTGTGTAATTCGTTGACGCGCAGCGGGAAGTATAAAAGCCGGTGCGCGGCGCCCTCAATCAGTTGCCGTAAGCTGAGACGAGTGTGCTATTTAGGTAAGAAACTTTATTATTATCTCTGGGGGCTAAATAAGTACGAAGCCCATCTGTTCATTCTCACTGATCAAATAATTGACTTTTGCTGGAATCTATGGCCAATCATTCTGCACACAAATGATTGTCACACACTTTATTTATTTATTTCATTCTTTATTATTGGATGGATTTATCTAACTTTAATCTGGTTACAAGAACTCCGGTCCTATTGTGTATATTTATTAATTGCTCCGACTAAATTGTGCATTGTTATTGTGAATAAGAATTAAATGTTATGAGTTGCCGTAAGCTGAGACGAGTGTGCTATTTAGTTTAAAGGGGCCAAGTAGCGGTAACTCACTCCGACTCAAGAAACTCCGGTGACTCCGGGAAGTCACGCTAAGTATTAGACGCAGTTGGACCTGGCGGAGTACCTAGAGGGTACTGACAGCTACCAGAAGTGAGCTGACGGAGTAAAAGATCGCAGTTGAACCTGGTGGAGTACCTAGAGGGTACTGGCAGTTACCAGAAAGGAGCTGAAGGAGTAATAACGGGCAGTTGAACCTGGCGGAGTACCAAGGGAGGAAACTGACGTTACATATATTATATATATATATACATTATATATTTGGAGACAAGGTAAATGCGCGCAAATTATAAGGGTATTGTGGTCATTTTGGATCATTACTATGTTCTCGTAATTATTTAGTTACTTATATGCTTTAGAAAATGTTATTGAAGTAAGAATTTGCAAGTAGAATCACAAAAATAACACTTTTCAAAAAATAAAATATAGGCCTATCCAAATATTGGAATAAATATATTACAGGGCAGGTAGACCCTATTAACGATTTATGCAAATTAAAGTTAGACAGGCATATTTCCATCACTTTGAATTTGTTGATACTTTTAGTGTGTCATTTTAGGGACCTTAAAGGAATATATTGTGGTGAAACAAAATATTGTTGCAATTTGAGTGAGGTTTACGTTGGTGTGTGCGTGCTTTTAGGGGGTTGCACCCTGAAAATAGATTTTCAAATTTATGTGTTAATTTTCTAGCATTGTATTTGTTATGAGCTTTCGAATGAGGCATCGCGTCCCGGTCTAGTATGACCACGCGCTTTATCGACTGCATCTCAACACGCGTTGTATTGTGTACATTTATATGGAAGATTATTCTATAGTGCGATGTCTCATTCGAAAGCTCATAACAAATACAATGCTATAACATTATCAATTCCATTTGGAAATCTATGGTCCAGGGTGCAACCCCCTAAAAACACAGACACACCAACTTTAACAAAATGAAGTATGCTGCACATTTTCACATTTTGAACAAACACTGCAATATACCGCAACGTTTTCATTTATTATTTGGCAGGATTACAAACAAACACAAATACGCATATGTACAATTACAAAGGTTAACGAAAAATTAAGAACAATACAGAACAAAGCTAGTCAAACAAATTACAAAAACATCTTTAACTGTAGGATAAACCATTGGTATTTGCGTGGATTTTGGGGGTTGTATTTTATACTAAATATCGTTTAACTGCCTGTTGGAAGTTTTACAATCATGAAAAAGCAACAAAAAACGGCGTTCGTTTACAACCGGGGTTCGGCAGTTGTTCAGAATATCTAGCGCAATCATTTTGGTGGATGCTAAGAATGGGCATTTACTTTCAAAAAAGTAGTATATTTCTTAATAATTCGGTATTAATTTTTGTTACTTATATGTTTAATCTGCAAATAGTTTATTTTACTTTTAGGAACATACATATTGGTCTATATCGAAGGCCAAGCAATATGGCCGTTCCTAACAGGCACATTTTTTGAACAGGCGCTGCCCTATTGACACAAAATGCACCAGAAACAATTGCGAGATACAAACAGTGTATTTTAACCATTGGAATCAGAATGCAATTAATACGTCTCACCCAATCAGGCTACAACTTGCGAAACAAGGAAAATATTGTTTCATTTTTTACGAGTACGTCACGATTACCGTTCAATAATGAAAAACATGTACATTACTTAATCTGGTCATTCAAGATATATATTTCACAATTATTCACTTTCTTTTAACTGAAATGCCGTAATTAAAAAGTCTAACCCGGCATATTAGCTACTGCAAGACACAGACTGCAGTTGACATTAAACTTGATTGACATCAAAATACGCCAGATTGTTTTTCCACATTTGGTAGTCTTCATTTTCAACGGATATAATCCTGACTACAGATTTTCATTGAACCCCGTCCCCCGTTTAACAGTTTTTGCTTCGCTCACAGTATTTAAAAGTGATCTTCACAACAATCTTCGCACCAAAGTTTCCACAAAATATAAACACATTTTAAAACAAATACATTTCTTTTAAAAAATATATACTTTTATTTACATTTTGACAGTATTATTACATGTACTCTCATTAGTGGTTGGAGTAATCCCAAAAATACTCAATACTCAATTTCGTTCACGTTTTTACACAAGTACTATAATGTTCAGGCCAACTAGCTAGTTTATAAAATTTTGAAAGATTTTATTTTTGTATTAAAATTTGGTTGAATTACTGTTTATTTTCAAAGACAATGTTAACAAATATTTTCAGCGAATGGATTTTGACAAGAACATAAATTCATATGAATCCGAAACCAACTTTTAGGGTTGACATGGTTTTAAAGTTAATTTGTCAACAAATTGCGCGTGTAAAATCTTGACATGTATAGCGAGAAAGTGCCGATTCCGTATGGTTTTCGGAGCAGCATGTTTCCTAATATTGTACATCGTATGGGATTGAACCATACATGACATGTACATTTTGGTATCGTGAAACCATGCAGCCGTGTCCCCTGTCCCTCCCCCAGATTTACAGATTTACAGATTTACGCCACTGCCTCTATAAAAAAATGTTTAACACTTTTGTTATGAGGCCTTTCATTAAAAGTAAAGGTCAACCCTAAGCGACGGGAAGCGGGACTGTACATCTAATCCATGCAATAGCTGGTTGAAACTTAAATACAAATTAGTCAGTCTCGGCATGTCACGTACAGCCAAGGCAATGTGTTCAATGTCTGTCGGTGTCAAATCGCACCCTCTCAGGTCCAGCCTATTTAAGTGCTTCATTTTCGTCAATTCCTTGGCCCACAACTCGGCCGACCCGCCCAATCTCTCGTTGTCATCAAGGTTCAAGATAGTCAGTCTGGGGATGTCGCGTGCAGCCAATGCAATGTGCTCAATGTCTGTCCCCGTTAGTTCGCAATCAGATATACGAAGCGTTGTTAGTCTTGTAAAGTGTTTGATATGATGGGCCCATTCTACAGCCTTACCTCCCAATGTATGGCAGGATTTCAAGTCAAGACTGGTCAGGTTTTGGTTGCATTTCATTGACGACATGATTTTCTCAAGATCCCCCTTCACTAAAGTACAATTGAAAAGTGTCAATTCCTGGAGGTTTTCCATGTAACCCAGGGCGAAGGCTAAATCGCTGACCGAAGATACCGCCAAAAAATCAATAGTTTTAACGCGTGCCAGCTGCGCCGTGCGGTTGTCGGACCCACAGATGATTTTCAGAAGGTATGTGAGACTGCGGAAATCATTATTGTGACGCACAACGATATCTGATGGGATGAGCGAGTCGCTAGTGAGACACTGTGGGACTTTGCTTGCCTGGCTTTCCAATAAGCAGTTGCGACTAATCGCTTGTATAACACCTGACTGGTACTTTGGCTTATCATCATCCTTATTGAACTTACGATCAAGGAAGTTTACGATGTCAGCCATACATTTCTCATTGTCACCACAACAAAAACGCAACAGGAAATCGTTTGAAACCACGCCCTCCATTGTCTGACAAAGTTGTCTTAAACTGTTTTGAAATTTTCCGATTGGAAAAACTTTGAACACCGTACGCTTTGCAAATCCCTGGTTTGACATATGCACACTCTGCAAGTATTTCGCTGCACAGTATTCCTGTATGGTCTTGTGCATGAATTGTATGTTGTTGTGGGATTTGAGGTTTTTGATAACTCTCTGCTTGGTTAGGATGCCTGCTTTCAGTGCCAGTTTCAGTGCATTCGGTTCAAACTCATTTTCTTGAAATGAGAAATTGTCATTGTCACGCATGAGTCCACGCAGCGCAGTTTGTCCGATGGCATTCAATGTTTCTGATACGTTGGGCTCGTCTGGCGTTCTTTTGTTTTCATCTGAGGGTCTTTCACTGTTCTTGTCTTTTCTTGTGAACATGTAATTTACTGCTTCAGTGAAGAGGCGTGAAATTGTTTCTGGAAGTTGCTTATTTTCCCTCCACAATGCACACATTAACATCAATATCATTGGATTCTTAGCAAAATCACGCAGCGTGCTGGAGTTTTGGATGGTTTGGATTAGTGCAATGCCGCTATCAGGATCATTGTCATAGAATTTCTGAACGTATTCACTGACATCCTTGTCGGTAAACCCCAGAACCTCTATGTGTGTGCAAGGATTTTGGACAAGTGACATCAGTGCCTCAAGATGAGAGGGGCGGGTCGAGACACATATGAAACATTCACGGTATTTTGTTCTCTTGAGCGCTTTGAAAATAGAACCGAACGAGGCCGCATCGAGTGGTTTGGTCTTCATTTCATCGAAACCATCCAAAAGAATTAAGACCTCATTTGGGTTGGCCAGGATGAATTGATCAAGTTCACCATTTGCTATTCCCGAATCTTCGCCTACAAGTTGATCCAAAGAGGACTTAACGAAATCAGATTCCTGCGACAGGGCACACATCTTTAAAAGAAAGGCGAGCTTGAATCTGTTCAGGATTTCACTTACCCCTTCGGCCCAATCGTATACAATCTTGTCAAAAATGGTTGACTTACCGACTCCTCCCATACCATAGAAAACGAGGTGTTTGATAAGTTCCCCGTTTCTTGTCTTTAATGTTAATATTTTGTCATACTCTGTTGAGTTTACAGTTTCTCCTTTCTGGCCAACTGCTACCCCTTCCCGTGTTTCTAACTGTACTTTAGTGTATATGCCAGCTATGTGCATCTGGTCATTATCAACGCTAGGCAACAACTGCACGTAACTGCCTGTTGTTTTATAAACTGTCTTCAAAATATCCCTGGTCTTGTTACCGACATCTTGATAGCTAGGAGCCGCCAACCTTGGTTCTTGGTCTGGTCTCTGACTAAGCTGAGGTATTGGTGCAGGAATACCTATTTAAAACCAAAACAAGAACAAATTTTGCTTCAATAAAAGATTGTTTCTGAAAAGGATTGTGACTAGTCTAAACCAAAATTGTATGTACAAAAAATGACTTTGGGATTTCTGGTGCTACTGTAAGACACTGCACAATTAAGTTTGGTAAATAATATACAAATGTTTTGACTACTATAGCGTTGTTAGATGCAAACTTGTCAAGTGTTTTCTTAAGGTACATTGACTACATTCCCATTTTTAAAACCAACAAAAATAAATCCAGACAAAAAGCTGGTAACTGCAGGTGTACAAAACAATGACTGGACCTCATTCTCCCGAGACTTACTGAGATGATAGCAACTTATCATCTTGTGGATGTGCACCCCTAATAAGCCATATCTGGTTCCTCAAATTCTGATTAAAGATAAGTTGAAGTCTGTGGCAATCTACAAACTCGTGAAATATACTGGATTTTACTACCACGCACATTGATCATGATTATTCTTTTTCCCAGAATAGTGCCGTTATTCACGTCATTCGTACATCAATCCAAAATTAATGTGCAACATAGAGGGCGCTATTTGGCATGGATTCATAAAAGAACAAATTCCAAGACGTCATCGCTATAAATAGTGCCCTCATATTGTGTCCACCATTATATCCAACTGGCTTATATTTGCACCAAAGAAAATCGATGACTCTTAATTAGCTCGCAACCTGACATAAGTTTTTGTTGTGTCCAATGTTTATGTATTTTACCACCTACTCCTCCAAAATACATTTGAATTGATATCAAGCTAAACTTTCGGTTTCATATGAAGCAAGATATGAGACAGAGGCCCCCCCCCCTTTCTTTGTAGTGGTCATTGTGTTTGTGGAATGGAGGGGGGGGGGGTTAACAATTGTCTAGAGAGTGTATAGGCATGAGGGACTAAGGGGGGAGTCCCTCTGTGGGGGGGGGGGGGAGGTGCATTAGGTAACAATTGTCTAGAGAGTGTATAGGTATGAGGGACCAAGGGGGGGGGGGGGGGTTCCTCTGTCTCATATTGTGCTGGGTATATTAATTTCGACAAACATGATTGTTTTTACCTGATCCCTGGATGTAATTGATATTAACTGTATTTGCACCAACAATGGTAGGGTTGTTGCTACCACCGACTGTGATGTCAATGTTTGCGGGAGTTCCAGTTTGTTGTGGGGAATCTAAAATCAAAAGCAAGAATTAAAATATCCTTAAATAAAGTAGCTATCCCCAAAATTCTATTTTGTAGAAACAAAGAAAAGGCCGAGTAAAACAAAAAATAATTACATCAAAGTAAATTTTCTTATAAATTTAATAAGTGTGCCCAAAATGTCCGGCTAATCTGAATAGATCATTCACATTTCGTTAATGTGGAGCTGAACATTGCGATTGTATAAACACCTGTTTATTGTTTCCTACTTTCCTCCAATCATTTAAAAAAAAAATTTTACTCAGCCTATACTTTGTTCCTACAAAACGGACATTTAGGAGATTTGAGTAGCAAAGCGGGAATACCTTGAGAGATTAGTGAATTACAGTACCTTGCTGCCACCTTGGATGCTTACACCCGGTCTCATAATTCTTCAGAGACACCGCCCTCCAATGTACAAGTGCCTAACCCTTTCCCCTTTAAAGGTGAAACGAACTTTAAAAATAAGCTTCTTTTCGAACTTGGCTTTCAGACTATTACATTTGATATACAATTTCTGTAATGTTAACAAACATGATTGTATTTACCTGGTCCCCCCATTGGGAAGTGAACTGCACTTGGACCAGCAATGGTAGGGTTGTGGCTACCACCGACTGTGTCAATGTTCTCGATGGTTCCAGTTTGTTGTGGGGAATCTAAAATCAGAAGCAAGAATTAAAATATCCTGAAATAAAGTAGCTAATCACATCCCCCAATTTATATTTTTGTAGGAACAAAGTATAGGCCGAGTAAAAAAATAAAAAATTACATCAAAGTCAATGTCCTCAGAAATAGAAAGTGTGCCCAAAATGTCCGGCTATTATAAATAGATCATTTAAAGTTCATTATTGTGGAGCTAAACATTGCGATTGTTAAGCACCTGTTTATTGTTTCCTCCAATCATTACCATTCAAAATCCTGTTCTGATAGCCGACAGAAAGTTAACGTGTGGATTGGTCTAATAGGAAACAACACCATCCTTGGACCATATTGTTTTTCAATATAAATATAAATGGTGTGTACAATTTTTTTTTTTTAAATTCTACCTATAATTTTCCTACAAAACAGACATTTGGGGGAGTTGAGTAGCACGGCGGGGGTAACTTGAGAGATTGGTGAATTAAAGTACCTTGCTGCCACCTTGGATGCTTACACCCGATACTTCAGAGACAACCCCCTCCCATGTACAAGTGCCAAACCTTTCCCAATTTACAGGTGAAACTAACTAAAAACAATAAGCTTTTTTTCGAACTTGTGGCTCCCAGACTACTACATTTGATTCACAATTTCTGTAACATTAACAAACATGGTATTTACCTGGTCTCTCCATCGGGAAGTGAACTGCACTCGGACCAACAATGGTAGGGTTGTGGCTACCACTGACTGTGTCAATGTTCTCGATGGTTCCAGTTTGTTGTGGAGAATCTAAAATCAGAAGCAAGAAATAAAATATCCTTAAATAAAATAGCCGACAAAATGTTGCATGTACTCGATTCAAGATCTAATGATCGTCTGTACTTGTAAAATATTACTTTTAAAAGAAGAAAAAAATGTGTCCTGATCATCAGAAAAACAAATCGTCTGGTGAGGTGGGGAGGGGGAGGGTGGTAATAAACACCCCTCCACTCCCCAGTAAGGTTATACACTGACTCTAAGCAACTAGCTACGTACTGACCTGTTGCAGCAGAGGGGGCAGGTACATGAGCCTCCTGTGGTATCACGGTTGGGGCATCAGTCTGTTTACAGGCTGCTTTGGTAGGGGGAGGGTGGTAATAAACACCCCTTCACTCCCCAATAAGGTTATACACTGACTCTAAGCAACTAGCTACTATGTACTGACCTGTTGCAGCAGAGGGGGCAGGTACCGGAGCCTCCTGTGGTTTTACGGTTGGGCCATCAGTCTGTTTACGGGCTGCTTTGGATTTTGCCGCACCCATGGTACTTTGGATCACCCGCCCACAAATCCTGTTAGCAATGATTAATAATAAACTGTGCCTCATTTTTTAAAAATAAATATGATCGACATTGCATTTGCATCATGGGTATGGATGACACTGAGACAACCAATGCAGTTCATGCACAAATCCTATGAAGACAGTGGACTAGTCATGCATTTATTTTTTCCATTATCAATTCACCAATTAAAGTAGAATAATATGAGATTATGAGAAACATAAATTGTAATGTTAAAATATAAAATTCAAGTTTTTATTTCATCTTAGAAAGTTTCCAAAGTATTACTAATGGTTCTGACAGTAAATAAGCCTAATATTGCATACATTTTTTTCCGTTCCCCATGCAACAATGTTAGAACTAAAAACAAGATTGCTTCAATCTTCATGTATAATTTCAGGATTAATCAGGAAAAGAACCTGTTTAACTGGTTTATAGCACCCCATAGGTTTGTGCACAAAATGTTTTGGTTGTGATCCACACAAATCGTGTGTCCCAACAACCAAACAGCATGCCCCTAATAAAACAAAATGTTGCCAAAGGTTTAGGCTGCGAAAGAAAGAAACAATGTGCCTAAAATATCACGGTATGCTTTTTAATCTAAACTGCAGCCGTCTAAGTAGTTCTGTCTTGTCGAGCTGTTGTTGCGAGACCTAGCTGCACCTTCGAAATTGTAATTTTTGATCACAATTTTTTGAGAGAGTTACTGATGTCCAAACAATTGATATTTCCTTGTTTGCGTGCACATAATTATATGCATTCTAGATATAAGCCCGTGATACGTACGGGAAGAGGTGTCATAACGTGAATCAAATATACAGCATTGCTTGCACAGGAAGGGTGTTTCCGCCATTGTACATACACGCACGTTTAAAACAAAAGTGTTGAATCAACCATAAGTGTGCGGTCAGTGACTACTCTTTAAAAGTTGGGATTTCAATCATTAACCAGTTCGCGCCGGGATTATTTTCACATCAACGAGCCGAGGCGCGAGATTATTTTTAACGAAACTCTATCTGAGGCGGGTTCAAGCCGATGGTACCGGGAAGCACACCCACGCATTTCCGGCCTTGCTCGCTGCTGACAGACATTTCCGGCCTTGCTTGTTACATGTTTATGCGTCATCCGTTTTGAAGCTGGGGAAAACTGAGTGTGTATATACGTCCTCCGGCACGAACTGGTTAAACTGATGAATTCAACACATTCAGTGTTGAATTCATCAGTTGTAGAATTTTAACTTTTATAGAGTAGTCACTGACTGCACACTTATACAAGGTTGATTCAACACTTTAGACCTACTCTAACGGTTTTCGAATTTTCTTATATTGAAGTCCTATTCAGAAGAGCGATGTCTAATAAAACAGGAATGTGTCAATATATATTTTTTTACGCACGTGTTTCCGAGAAAAATAGCATTTTTGTAGCCCTTTTTTGCGCGAGTCAATGCTGCTTTTGTAAAAAGGAGCGTGACGTCAAAGCTCATTAGCATCTAATGAATAGCGAATTCGGTGACGTGTGACCGTTGATCAGCGAGAAAGCTGCACCCACGCGCATTGTATAGACGTACGGTAATCGGACGTACAATGTACATGTGTACATTAGTGCACGTACGGTTAATCCAGTGTTCAATACGACTTTCCTTCAATACGGGGGTGTATTTTCGCGTGAATTTAGTTTTAACTTGACCGAAAGTGATGATTCTTGGGAACAACACAGCTTCGATGAGGAAGAATTGTATTCACGTGAAAGTGATTCCAGTTCAGACAGCAGTTTGGCTGGTTCTTCGTCGTATGAAGAAGACGGAGAAGACGATAACGAGTCCGAGGGTGAGGAGGTTCACAACGGAATCCGCGGTGTGGAGCCGTATCGGTACGAGCCCGTCGTAGGACCGGACGAAGTCGCCCCAGAAATGGACACAACGAAGGCGACCCAAACCGTCTTCTAAATACAGATTGGTATGAACTGCGATGTCGATACAAATATCAATTTCATATATGTTAAATGCCGTTTCCAGTAGATCGTTTCTTTACAAAAAATGACGAACATGTTTTGCACATTTGCGTGTTGAGTTTCTCGTTTCTGTCACATTTTTGTCAGCGTCTTGTGCGGGCTGCAATCTGCCGTACCGGTGCTTATACGGCGGCCCTATACGGCGGCCCATTGACTTATCAAATCCATGCATGGTTGATGATACAGAAAGTTGTCATGTACGTGTATTTTGAAAATCAGTTGCAATTACGCTGGCTATATATCATTTTATATGTTCATTTTGTCAACGTTTTCCAATCCTTACATGGTGTATCTTATCATCCACAGGTGTACATGTGGAAGGTGTACAATTCAGCAGTGTGCACTGAATAACATTTGTTGCAAGGAAGTGGAAAAGACGGCAAATAAAATGACCGAGTTAGAGGTGAACGTTGACGATTACAACCAGTGCCTAACCCAACACCCTTGGTTTGAAGCTTGCTGCTTACATCCTGCAACTCTACAAACTGCACATATGCAGTACCAGACACAATATGGCAGGCATGTTGTTGAGCTAGGGAACAGTTGACCAGTAAGTACATGTACTTATAAATATAAAAATTAGCAATTTTCCAAATTAGCAGGACAGATATTGAAGCATTTACTGAGAAAACACTTCAAGCGATGTTCATGTATGGAACCCTTGCCCTTATTTTCTGTGAAGATAGCCCCACGTGATTATCAATTTCGGCAGCTCTACAGTTCAAACCCTGTTCGCATCAGAAAAATTGTTGGGCATCCTTGTCCAAAGAATTTGATAATAAAAACATTTATCTGTACATAAGTATTAAACTTGATAACATTAGCAATCTGCATTCTTTTCATTTCAGAAAGTTTCGCCATGTTGCTTATCGACAAGTAGTGAGATGGCGTTGGGGATACCTGGGCCGTTTCAACCGAGTACCACTTCCATCTTGTGTGATGGATACTATTCGTAGGACCTACCCCAATCCAGATGGCCAGTACAAAGGTTTTAAATAACCGCCCCTTGATTAGTTACTCAAATAAATGACACAAGGAAATTGCTTTAGGGGAAATTCGCTTTCCAAGTTAAACGGTCTTTATTTTACATATTTGTACAACCCAACTTTAAAATAATTATATTGTCCTTTCCTTATTATGAATTTTAGTTAAAGGTAGGATACACCATTGGTAATTGCATCATGAATGGGTAGATTTTGGGGGTTGTATTCTGTAGTAAATATCGCTTTAACTGACCTTTGCGAAGTTTAACAATCATGGATGCCGAGAAAAGCATGAAAAAAAAATTGTTATACAATTCTATTTTTCGGAATTATTACAGGATATCTACTATCTAGCGCAATCATTTTGCTGGATGCCTATAATCATTATTTACTTTCAAATAATAAGTAAGATATTTCTTAATAATTCGGTAGTAAATATTTTCGATATATGCAAATGTGTATCATACCTTTAACGACTGGAAACCTTGTAATTTGTTTGAACACTCTACTTCGGATAAACCAGTGCGTGGATTTGTAGGGTTGTATTTTATAGTAAATATCGTTTTACAATCATGGATGCTGGAAAAAGCAAGAAAAACGGCGTTCTCAGGCAGTGATTATTATGTTCTGGTTTTTTTTTTAATTTAATTTTGTTGGATGCCCAGAATCATTATTTACTTTCAAATAAGTAAGACATTTCTAATAAATATTGTTGATATCTGCAAATGGTGTATTCTACTTTAAGGTTTGTGAAATGCCCCGGAATTGTTTTTGTTTTTCTCGATCTGTTGTGAACTATATACTCACTTGTTACCATGTATAGTCTTTAAAATAAACAAAACAGGACTGAACTTTTATAACACTTCGTTTGTGGACTACATCGTACCCAATTTCCATATTAATAAGTCTTATTAACACCAACCCTCCAAAATCCTACAAAATCAATATGATTTTGAACACACCCCAGGGAGTTAGGGTTATAAACAAATCAGGGGGAAGTTGTAACAATATGTACGTGTAGTACGTACGTATGCGATCTAACAAATTCAAATTCAATACATGTACATGTGTTCATGTAAATTGACGGCACATCATCCTTCCGCAGACGGTATTTGCAAACGATCCCCAACGTGGCTTTCATTTTGGACTGCGGGTCCTGACAATCGGCACTAAAATGCTCGCCACAGACGAGACTCCATTTTGATACACAGAAGTCTGACCGCGTCGTCTCAACAAACTTGATCCACTGTCGCCGAACGGTCTCATTCTTCGGGAATTCGAAAAATCGCAATTCCAGTTCTTTGGCAGAATTTCGTGTACAACCACCAACCACACACGATTTAGGCATTTTTGTTAAAGCATGGAGACAAAATTATAAACTTGACGAGTACAAAGCGTACATACATGTACATACACCTCGTTAGCAAAAGCACGAATGCAGCTAGCTAACGCGATCGATCATGCGTGTGTGGGTACGCACCGGTACGGGTAGGTACGGGTGCGTACGTGCATTTATTTGTAGACATGCATAACCGAAACCAGCTGTCAAACGGGTACCAGTTTTATTTGTTTTTTCCGGTAGTACGTCAGATATTGTTCGTTTCTCAACAGCGCCGCCAGCGGTCAATTTGTAGAAAGTTTTCAATAACTCGACAAAAACCGTCCAGAATTTATCGCAAAATAACACAAAATGTATACGCATAACAAACATTGTTTTGAAATAAATGTGTAGTTTATTATTTACTGAACACAATAACATATAATTCAAGCAATTTTAAAACCGTTGGTGTAGGTCTTTAAGCGTGTAGTTATGTGATCATTGCTTGCACATCAGGCAAGAGTCTTGATTTCCCTCTGTTGCACATGATACTGATAGAATAGGATTAGAAGGACCATTATTGCTTGTGCCATGATCATGGAGGAAGGAAAACACAGGCGCCTGAAAGTGCGCTATTTTTTTCTTTAAAGGGAAACTTCATCAATAGTTTATAATTGCATAATTTAAAAGAGTGTCAATTGCCATTGTGACTTGATTTTTATTTCATTTTTATCAGTTTCGGTAATCATATAAAACAGAGATTTTCTCGCACTGCGCTTACCGTCATGCGAGCCGCCATTTTGTTCTGGTTTATCGGGTACATCCGAGATCGAAAGCGGCCCTGCACGTGCAAGAAATGCAAGTGAACCCTTGTGTGTACGGCATAGTGTATACCAGGGGGGGGGGGGGGGGGGGGGGGGGGGGCGGAGGGGGGGGGGGGCCCAACAAAGTGCGCCACCAACGTTGAAATGTATCTCATTCGTTCTTCCACGCTCATGAGCCACACATCTCACACAGTAAATACGTATACATGTAGATCGCTACCGCGAAGCGCACCGTTGAAACACGTACAAATTTGCTCCGCGCTCGCTCTTCGAATTCAGTGATTCATATAACGTCCGCAAAGCCAGGTACACAGGCACGATCTACACGAATTTGTTTTGGGGCGATGTCATTTTCTGCCATTTTCGTTCGAAAACAACACGATAAAACGCAAGGGGTTCACAGGCAGATTTTTTTTAAAATTCAGTATATCACTGCTACATCCTTTTTAAACGTATCCATGGAAAAAAGTGAGTGGGTTCGAAGCACGATTTTTCACAATTTATCGATTATTATTGCCCTTTTTAGGGGAGGTATTTGTCAACGTCGTTTTAGTATTTGTGCACAATCTCTACGTGCATCAACGGTACGTCAACGCTTAATTTTTTCGACTGCTTTTTTTTATTTTCAATACAATTTTTGTCATTGGATGATAAAAATTAAGGTAAATAACAACCTTTTACAACTTCAAAAGACAAGATGTTAAGATTGGATGCCAAAAACTCTTTATTTTTCGCGTGAGAAAATTGTTCCCCCCTATTTTGAGAATGGACGGTACGTCAGCGTTGCGCAATCACAGTCTCGAAGGGCCCCCCTCCGCCCCCCCCCCTGGTGTATACATATTGAAATGTGTACTGTACATGTGAAAGTGGGCTTAAAATCATACGGAGAAGGACCTGATGATGCCATAATTACTAGCTCACAGATTTTCTATTCTTCTCAGAAAATAAAAAAATGAACGATAGTTTGTGGCACGTCAAGTTGATATTCTGCACAGAAATGCAATACATGTACTCGCAATAGTCGGGCGCCGTACAACTTACGTCTACATAATGTAGTTAGCCGCGTCAAGGTGGGATACCAGTGCGAACAACGATACCCTGCACGATTGGGGGGGAAGAATTTGCCCATATGTGTTGAGTAGTACTACAAGCCCTACACCTACTATTTCAATGACTCGAACCGTATTTCCGACATCTTACAAGGGAATAAAATCACTACTCCATAGAACCGTGTACAAATTAAAAAGTAATTTTTGGAGGGAAAATGAAATCCCTACTCACTACTCTATAGACCCGTGCACAAAAAATCACTACACAAATCCTACACGAGAATAAAATCACTACTCCATAGAACCGTGTACAAACTAAAAAGTGATTTTTCGAGGGAAAATGAAATCCTACTCACTACTTCATAGACCCGTGCACAAAAAATCACTACACAAATCCTACACGAGAATAAAATCACTACTCCATAGAACCGTGTACAAACTAAAAAGTAATTTTTCGAGGGAAAATGAAATCCCTACTCACTACTCCATAGACCCGTGCACAAAAAATCACTACACAAATCCTACACGGGAATGAAATCACTACTCCATAGAACCGTGTACAAACTAGAAAGTAAGTTTTTTGAGGAAAAATAAAATGGATACAGTCCCGTTAAATTGTATACAGAGTCCTTAGTTTTTCGTATACACGACTTTTATATAAGACCCTATATAGATGAAATTATTTAGGTGCATAATTAACCCATAAAAAATGGATACAGTCCCTAGTTGTTCGTATACAGTCCCTAGTTTTTCGTATACACGACTTGTGTACCTTTTTCTATAAGACCCTATCTAGATGAGATTATTTAGGTGCATAATTAACCAATAAAAATGGATACAGTCCCTAGTTAATTGTATACAGTCCCTAGTTGTTCGTATACACGACTTTTATACCCTTTTCTATAAGACCCTATCTAAATGAGATTATTTAGGTGCATTAACCCATAATTTTGGTTATTAGAAAAAGGTATAAAAGTCGTGTGTACGCCACTAGGGACTGTATACATTGTACAATTAAAATGGGTCACAGACTATTCGATGGTATAAGCGTTGAGCGCCCAGCATTAATACATAGCAGTCAGGTTACCAACCCTGTAGTACGTGTAGTGACCAGTATTACTACTCAGCACGACCGTCCAAATTATTCCCCCCAAATGATGCACCATATGCGAACAACAGGCAATAAAGCAATGTGCATTGAGGTGCAGACATTACGTCATAATGTCCCGGGCGAGGCGGGAAATTTGAACAAATTATGGCTGCTCCCTTGTACTCCTGGGGCCAATTTCATAAAACGTGTAAGCACCAAAATTTGCTTAGCATGAAAATTCTTCTTTGTAAAAAACAGGGTTACAAACCAAAATTTCAGTTGATGTTTATTGTTTGTGACTGGTATTCAGCTCTTTTTTGCTTTGAATGAAAAAACACATGGAGTTTTGGCCGATAACCTGTTTTTATTGAGCAAGACTTTTTTGTGCTAAGCACATTTTTGTGCTTACATGTTTTATGAAATTGGCCCCAGAATGGCAAGAAATTGTGAACATAATAGGCTGGGGGTGTGGGGAGCTAGCTGGGGGAACTAACTAGGGGGTGTAGGGAGCTAGCTAGGGGGTGTGGGAAGCTATCTAGCGGGTGTGGAGAGCTAGCTGGGGGGGGGGGGGGCTATAGCTGGGGGTGTGGGGAGCTAGCTGGGTGTTTGGGGAGCTAGCTAGGGGTGTGGAAAGCTAGCTAGGGGTGTGGAAAGCTAGCTAGGGGTACGTGTGGGAAGCTAGCTGGGGGTGTGGGAAGCTAGTTGGGGGTGTGGGGAGCTAGCTGGGGGTGTGGGGAGCTAGCTGGGGGGAGAACTAACTAGGGGGTGTGGGGAGATAGCTAGGGGGTGTGGGGAGCTAGCTAGGAGGTGTGGGAAGCTAGCTAGCGGGTGTGGGGAGCTAGCTGGGGGGGGGGGGAGCTATAGCTGGGGGTGTGGGGAGCTAGCTGGGTGTTTGGGGAGCTAGCTATAGGGGTTGTGAAGCTAGCTAGGGGAGTGGAAAGCTAGCTAGGGGTACGTGTGGGAAGCTAGCTGGGGGTGTGTGGAGCTAGCTGGCGGTGTGGGGAGCTAGCTGGGGGTGTGGGGAGCTAGCTGGGTGTTTGGGGAGCTAGCTATAGGGGTTGTGAAGCTAGCTAGGGGAGTGGAAAGCTAGCTAGGGGTACGTGTGGGAAGCTAGCTGGGGGTGTGTGGAGCTAGCTGGCGGTGTGGGGAGCTAGCTGGGGGTGTGGGGAGCTAGCTGGGGGGGGGGAGAACTAACTAGGGGGTGTGGGAAGCTAGCTAGCGGGTGTGGGGAGCTAGCTGGGGGAGCTATAGCTGGGGGTGTGGGGAGCTAGCTGGGTGTTTGGGGAGCTAGCTAGGGGTTGGGAAGCTAGCTATAATAGGGGCGTGGAAAGCTAGCTAGGGGTATGGAAAGCAAGCTAGGGAGGTGGAAAGCTAGCTAGGGGTGTGGAAATGTAGCTAGGGGTGTGGAAAGCTATAGCTAGGGGTGTAGAAAGCTATAGCTAGGGTTGTGGAAAGCTAGCTAGCGGGTTCGTGGGGAGCTAGCTGGGTGTTTGGGGAGCTAGCTAGGGGCGTGGAAAGCTAGCTAGGGGCGTGGAAAGCTAGCTAGGGGTACGTGTGGGAAGCTAGCTGGGGGTGTGGGGAGCTAGTTGGGGGTGTGGGGAGCTAGCTGGGGGTGTGGGGAGCTAGCTGGGGGGAGAACTAACTAGGGGGTGTGGGGAGATAGCTAGGGGGTGTGGGGAGCTAGCTAGGAGGTGTGGGAAGCTAGCTAGCGGGTGTGGGGAGCTAGCTGGGGGGGGGGGGGAGCTATAGCTGGGGGTGTGGGGAGCTAGCTGGGTGTTTGGGGAGCTAGCTATAGGGGTTGTGAAGCTAGCTAGGGGAGTGGAAAGCTAGCTAGGGGTACGTGTGGGAAGCTAGCTGGGGGTGTGTGGAGCTAGCTGGCGGTGTGGGGAGCTAGCTGGGGGTGTGGGGAGCTAGCTGGGTGTTTGGGGAGCTAGCTATAGGGGTTGTGAAGCTAGCTAGGGGAGTGGAAAGCTAGCTAGGGGTACGTGTGGGAAGCTAGCTGGGGGTGTGTGGAGCTAGCTGGCGGTGTGGGGAGCTAGCTGGGGGTGTGGGGAGCTAGCTGGGGGGGGGGGGGGGGGAGAACTAACTAGGGGGTGTGGGAAACTAGCTAGCGGGTGTGGGGAGCTAGCTGGGGGAGCTATAGCTGGGGGTGTGGGGAGCTAGCTGGGTGTTTGGGGAGCTAGCTAGGGGTTGGGAAGCTAGCTATAATAGGGGCGTGGAAAGCTAGCTAGGGGTATGGAAAGCAAGCTAGGGAGGTGGAAAGCTAGCTAGGGGTGTGGAAATGTAGCTAGGGGTGTGGAAAGCTATAGCTAGGGGTGTAGAAAGCTATAGCTAGGGTTGTGGAAAGCTAGCTAGCGGGTTCGTGGGGAGCTAGCTGGGTGTTTGGGGAGCTAGCTAGGGGCGTGGAAAGCTAGCTAGGGGCGTGGAAAGCTAGCTAGTGATGTGGAAAGCAAGCTAGGGATGTGGAAAGCTAGCTAGGGGTGTGGAAAGCAAGCTAGGGATGTGGAAAGCTAGCTAGTGATGTGGAAAGCAAGCTAGGGGTGTGGAAAGCTAGCTAGGAGTGTGGAAAGCTATAGCTAGGGGTGTGGGAAGTTAGGGGTGTGGGATCTTAGGGGTGTCGGAACATAGTGTGAAGTGTCGGAACATAGGGGAACATAGAGCAGTCAGTCACCCAGTATGCAACAAATGTTCTAACTAAAAACAAGATTGTTCCAATCTTCATGTACAGTTTCAGGATTAATTAGGAAAAAACCTGTTTAACTGGTTCACAGCGCACCTATAGGTTTTCGGCACAAATTGGTTTAATTGCTATTCACACACAAATCGTTTGATAGAGTCCCAACAACCAGACAACATGCCCCTAATAAAACAAGTCGTTTACCATTTAAAGGTAGGATACACCATTGGTAATTGCTTGAATTATCATGAATGGGTGGATTTGGGGGGTTGTATTCTATAGTAATTATCGTTTAACTGACCTGTACGAAGTTTTACAATCATGGATGCCGAGAAAAGCATGAAAAAACAGCGTTTGTTTTCACCCGGCGTCGAGCAGTTACTCTTATGTTGTTCTTTTAATTTTTTTGCAATAGCCGTCCGGTGAACGTAAATTATTTGTAAATCAAATTCAATTTTTTGAACAAATACAGGATATTTAGCGCAATCATTTAGTTGGATGCTTAGAATCATTATTTACTTTCAGATAAGTAAGATACTTCTTAATAATTTGGTAGTAAATATTTTCGAAATCTGCAAATGGTGTATCCTACCTTAATTACAAATTTAGGTCAACCCAAATACAATGTAAACATTTCTGGGTGAACATTCATCATTACATATTAATTTCGTCTAAGCTGTTGCCGAAAGGCAGCAATCAGAAATCGAATTCGTCTTATGTCAATCAATTTCAAACTTATGTTAAATAAATTAGTCTAAAATGGGTGCTCGACTCAAACACCAAACTAATTTACTAAGAATAATAAGTTGAACATTGGTTTAACAAAAATTGGAAATGGAATGGTAAATGACTAAATTAGTTTGGTTAAAGCGAAAATAAATGTAAGAATCGGTACACTTGAATAAAAATGTTGAAAATAGCCTGGAAACATAAATTGTAAAATTCCCAAAGTATTACTAATGGTTCTGACAATATAAGCCTAATTTGCCTTTATTTTACGTAATACAGTACGCATGCAACCAATGTTCGAACTAAAAACAAGAGTGCTCCAATCTTCATGTACAATTTCAAGATTAATCAGGGAGAAACCTGTTTAACTGGTTCACAGAACCCCGAAGGTTTGTGCACAAATTTGTTTCATTGTAATATGAGAATCCAACAACCATCAGACAACATGCCTCCAATACAAAAAACAATTGAAAAGTTTGTGCTGCGGAATGGAAGAAAGAAACAGTATTACTCACTGCAATTTGCTGAATAACGACCCTCTATTAAACTGTCGTCTTGCCGAGCTGTTGTTGTGAGACCTAGCTGCGCCTTCGAATTGCAAATTGTGATCACAATTTTTCGAGAGAGCTTTTAAATATGAAG
Organism: Crossaster papposus; assembly: GCA_037893245.1. Classification (NCBI taxonomy): domain Eukaryota; kingdom Metazoa; phylum Echinodermata; class Asteroidea; order Velatida; family Solasteridae; genus Crossaster; species Crossaster papposus. The sequence goes on along the minus strand of JBAIAA010000664.1, from coordinate 1,416 downwards.
TTATAGTTCCTTGTTTGCGTGCGCATATTATGTGCATTCTAGTGATAAGCCGGTGATACGTACGGGAAGAGGTGTCATAAGGTGAATCAAACGGGAAACAGTAAGTATTATGTTTCAACAGACTATGCATTGCTTGTACAGGAAGAGTGTTGCGCATTAAACCAGTGATAAATGCCCACACTTTAAAATTCTTTAAAAGATACTAGGTGTTCAGGCTCTATAGAGAAAAATGATGATCTACATGCATATAAAGCAAGTGAAACGTAGGGAACCACCCCTCCTTTGTGATAGGTCGTCATGAGAGTTTTCAAATTTCAAGTTGACTTTTCAAGTTTGGAGTTTTTCACCAAAGTTTTTCAACAGTTATGGATTTGTCATTCAAATGAGGGGCTATTTCTACTTCCCATTCTGTTTGTGGACTTTCTCTGGCATGCTCTCTCCATATGTATGTTTCCACCAAGTGGTCCACACAGTTCAAGGCTGAATTGTTCATTGCAGTTATTGCTGCAGTTAGACATCAAAAAGGAAACTCAATTAAAAGATCATTAAAAATGTTGCACCCCCCCCCCCTCTTGTTTTTAAATTAAAGCTAGTATACACCATTTGCAAATAAAAACAACCAAAACTACCTAAATATTATAAAATACATTACTTCGCTGTCAGTTAACAGTGTACATGTAGTCTTAAGCATCCTGTGAAATCACAGCATCGGGTGTGCTGTGGTTCTCAAAAAAATGGAATTTTGTATCAATTTTTAACGATAGCCCTCAATTTATTAAATTTAGCTAGTCCACATTATAATTATTTGCAATATGTTTTACATCCGTGGATGGGGCCGGTTTCCTGACGTGATAATTACCGTACATCTATACATTGCTATGTTTTGTTTGAAGGAAGTCAAGGAACCAGACTACACAAACACAATTAATGTTCTTGGTCAGTTTTCCAGCAGTACCAATTACCACAAATCTTTAAATACAGGTCATTGTAACAATATTTACTATAAATATGAACCTCTTAAACCCATCAAATTAAAAAAACGAAAACAACTAAAAACATATGGTGTATTTTATACACGTACCTTTAACTCCTTGATGAGAAGAAATTTCATAAGACTGTGTAACCAGGATTGTTTTCGTAAAACCAATATGTTTTTATGTACCGGTAAGTGAACCACAATGGGAAGTGATACCAGTACATCACACACTGGTACCCACTTTTTGTCAACTCGAAACTCGAAAAGTCAACTCGAAACTCGAAAAGTCAACTCAAAATGTCAACTCGAAACTCAAAAAGTCAACTTGAAACTCAAAAAGTTAACTCGAAACTCAAAAAGTCAACTCGAAACTCAAAAAGTCAACTCGAAACTCAAAAAGTCAACTCGAAACTCAAAAAGTCAACTCGAAACTCAAAAAG
>JBAIAA010000663.1:0-144201 GCA_037893245.1 Crossaster papposus | reverse complement strand
TGTTAACGTTATAATTTTCAGAAAATCGAAATAAAATACTAACAAAGCATGCCCCGGGTCAAATTGCTAATTTTGCCATTCCTGGAGGCCCCCCTCTATCTCCTAACACCCAGCCCCTTCCCGGGGCATGCTTTCCTTCATGCCCTTATTTGTGGGCGGGGATTGTGTGCACAAACCTATGGCGAATTTGAAACGCGTGTGTTAACGTTATAATTTTCAGAAAATCGAAATAAAATACTAACAAAGCATGCCCCGGGTCAAATTGCTAATTTTGCCATTCCTGGAGGCCCCCCTCTATCTCCTAACACCCAGCCCCTTCCCGGGGCATGCTTTCCTTCATGCCCTTATTTGTGGGCGGGGATTGTGTGCACAAACCTATGGCGAATTTGAAACGCGTGTGTTAACGTTATAATTTTCAGAAAATCGAAATAAAATACTAACAAAGCATGCCCCGGGTCAAATTGCTAATTTTGCCATTCCTGGAGGCCCCCCTCTATCTCCTAACACCCAGCCCCTTCCCGGGGCATGCTTTCCTTCATGCCCTTATTTGTGGGCGGGGATTGTGTGCACAAACCTATGGCGAATTTGAAACGCGTGTGTTAACGTTATAATTTTCAGAAAATCGAAATAAAATACTAACAAAGCATGCCCCGGGTCAAATTGCTAATTTTGCCATTCCTGGAGGCCCCCCTCTATCTCCTAACACCCAGCCCCTTCCCGGGGCATGCTTTCCTTCATGCCCTTATTTGTGGGCGGGGATTGTGTGCACAAACCTATGGCGAATTTGAAACGCGTGTGTTAACGTTATAATTTTCAGAAAATCGAAATAAAATACTAACAAAGCATGCCCCGGGTCAAATTGCTAATTTTGCCATTCCTGGAGGCCCCCCTCTATCTCCTAACACCCAGCCCCTTCCCGGGGCATGCTTTCCTTCATGCCCTTATTTGTGGGCGGGGATTGTGTGCACAAACCTATGGCGAATTTGAAACGCGTGTGTTAACGTTATAATTTTCAGAAAATCGAAATAAAATACTAACAAAGCATGCCCCGGGTCAAATTGCTAATTTTTCCATTCCTGGAGGCCCCCCTCTATCTCCTAACACCCAGCCCCTTCCCGGGGAAGGCTTTCCTTCATGCCCTTATTTGTGGGCGGGGATTGTGTGCACAAACCTATGGCGAATTTGAAACGCGTGTGTTAACGTTATAATTTTCAGAAAATCGAAATAAAATACTAACAAAGCATGCCCCGGGTCAAATTGCTAATTTTGCCATTCCTGGAGGCCCCCTCTATCTCCTAACACCCAGCCCCTTCCCGGGGCATGCTTTCCTTCATGCCCTTATTTGTGGGCGGGGATTGTGTGCACAAACCTATGGCGAATTTGAAACGCGTGTGTTAACGTTATAATTTTCAGAAAATCGTAATAAAATACTAACAAAGCATGCCCCGGGTCAAATTGCTAATTTTACCATTCCTGGAGGCCCCCCTCTATCTCCTAACACCCAGCCCCTTCCCGGGGCATGCTTTCCTTCATGCCCTTATTTGTGGGCGGGGATTGTGTGCACAAACCTATGGCGAATTTGAAACGCGTGTGTTAACGTTATAATTTTCAGAAAATCGAAATAAAATACTAACAAAGCATGCCCCGGGTCAAATTGCTAATTTTGCCATTCCTGGAGGCCCCCCTCTATCTCCTAACACCCAGCCCCTTCCCGGGGCATGCTTTCCTTCATGCCCTTATTTGTGGGCGGGGATTGTGTGCACAAACCTATGGCGAATTTGAAACGCGTGTGTTAACGTTATAATTTTCAGAAAATCGAAATAAAATACTAACAAAGCATGCCCCGGGTCAAATTGCTAATTTTGCCATTCCTGGAGGCCCCCCTCTATCTCCTAACACCCAGCCCCTTCCCGGGGCATGCTTTCCTTCATGCCCTTATTTGTGGGCGGGGATTGTGTGCACAAACTTATGGCGAATTTGAAACGCGTGTGTTAACGTTATAATTTTCAGAAAATCGAAATAAAATACTAACAAAGCATGCCCCGGGTCAAATTGCTAATTTTGCCATTCCTGGAGGCCCCCCTCTATCTCCTAACACCCAGCCCCTTCCCGGGGCATGCTTTCCTTCATGCCCTTATTTGTGGGCGGGGATTGTGTGCACAAACCTATGGCGAATTTGAAACGCGTGTGTTAACGTTATAATTTTCAGAAAATCGAAATAAAATACTAACAAAGAATGCCCCGGGTCAAATTGCTAATTTTGCCATTCCTGGAGGCCCCCCTCTATCTCCTAACACCCAGCCCCTTCCCGGGGCATGCTTTCCTTCATGCCCTTATTTGTGGGCGGGGATTGTGTGCACAAACCTATGTCGAATTTGAAACGCGTGTGTTAACGTTATAATTTTCAGAAAATCGAAATAAAATACTAACAAAGCATGCCCCGGGTCAAATTGCTAATTTTGCCATTCCTGGAGGCCCCCCTCTATCTCCTAACACCCAGCCCCTTCCCGGGGCATGCTTTCCTTCATGCCCTTATTTGTGGGCGGGGATTGTGTGCACAAACCTATGGCGAATTTGAAACGCGTGTGTTAACGTTATAATTTTCAGAAAATCGAAATAAAATACTAACAAAGCATGCCCCGGGTCAAATTGCTAATTTTGCCATTCCTGGAGGCCCCCCTCTATCTCCTAACACCCAGCCCCTTCCCGGGGCATGCTTTCCTTCATGCCCTTATTTGTGGGCGGGGATTGTGTGCACAAACCTATGGCGAATTTGAAACGCGTGTGTTAACGTTATAATTTTCAGAAAATCGAAATAAAATACTAACAAAGCATGCCCCGGGTCAAATTGCTAATTTTGCCATTCCTGGAGGCCCCCCTCTATCTCCTAACACCCAGCCCCTTCCCGGGGCATGCTTTCCTTCATGCCCTTATTTGTGGGCGGGGATTGTGTGCACAAACCTATGGCGAATTTGAAACGCGTGTGTTAACGTTATAATTTTCAGAAAATCGAAATAAAATACTAACAAAGCATGCCCCGGTTCAAATTGCTAATTTTGCCATTCCTGGAGGCCCCCCTCTATCTCCTAACACCCAGCCCCTTCCCGGGGCATGCTTTCCTTCATGCCCTTATTTGTGGGCGGGGATTGTGTGCACAAACCTATGGCGAATTTGAAACGCGTGTGTTAACGTTATAATTTTCAGAAAATCGAAATAAAATACTAACAAAGCATGCCCCGGGTCAAATTGCTAATTTTGCCATTCCTGGAGGCCCCCCTCTATCTCCTAACACCCAGCCCCTTCCCGGGGCATGCTTTCCTTCATGCCCTTATTTGTGGGCGGGGATTGTGTGCACAAACCTATGGCGAATTTCAAACGCGTGTGTTAACGTTATAATTTTCAGAAAATCGAAATAAAATACTAACAAAGCATGCCCCACCGCTGTTTCTGCCATTGTGTATAGCGACATACAGTTGTGCGCATGTGCCATTTTCAAATCTAGATTAAATAAAATGCATTATTCATGAGCGGTGACTCGCGACAGAGGGACGATCAAAAAACGGAAATTACCGATGAATACTGACATTAGGGGCTTTTTTTATTTTGATGAGTTCATTCATAAGAATATCCGTGATTTAATAAACCCCCCAAACCAAACAAAATTGGAATGACAAGCGCAAAATTTTAACTTAAATACAGACGCTCCGTTTCGTTAGTAATTAAGGAAAGAATGGTTTTCGGGACAAATTTGACAGTGAAGGTGAGTTTTTCCAAACTCAAAAAATAGTTTGTATAAAAAGCAGATTGTGATCTCTTTAATTCATGTGTTTTCGAAAGAGCAAACCCAGCAAATGATAAACAAAACTAGGTTTGAATATTTAGTTTTTTCCATCTTGAACGGAGTTTTCCGCAACGCGACATTGTCGTTTAGCATGATACCTGTCCAAATTGGAATACGCATATCGTTTGGGAATACGCGGTTCTAGATTTCGAATCCAAGTTGGCAAATCACGGGCCGAATACGCGGCAAATTAAAAATTGTAAATAGTATTCAGCCTGATATTTGCCCACTCTGGTTCGAAATCTAGAACCGCGTATTCCCAAACGTGTCCTTAAACAATATGCGAGACTTATTTACACGGGTACCATACTAGGCCGCAATGTCGCGTTGCAGAAAACTCCGTTAAAGATGGAAAAAACTAAATATTCAAACCTAGTTTTGTTTATCACTTGCTGGGTTTGCTCTTTCGAAAACACATGAATTAAAGAGATCACAATCTGCTTTTTTATACAAACCATTTTTTGAGTTTGGAAAAACTCATCTTCACTGTTAAATTTGTCCTGAAAACCATCCTTTCCTTAATGACTAACGAAACGGAGCGTCTGTATTTAATTTTAATTTTTAGCGCTTGTCATTCCAATTTTGTTTGGTTTTGGGGTTTTATTAAATCACGGATATTCTTATGAATGAACTCATCAAAATAAAAAAAGCCCCTAATGTCAGTATTCATCGGTAATTTTCGTTTTTTTATCGTCCCTCTGTCGCAGGTCACCGCTCATGAATAATGCATTTTATTTAATCTAGATTTGAAAATGACACATGCGCACAACTGTATGTCGCTTAAGAAACGGCGGTGGCCCCGGGTCAAATTGCTAATTTTGCCATTCCTGGAGGCCCCCCTCTATCTCCTAACACCCAGCCCCTTCCCGGGGCATGCTTTCCTTCATGCCCTTATTTGTGGGCGGGGATTGTGTGCACAAACCTATGGCGAATTTGAAACGCGTGTGTTAACGTTATAATTTTCAGAAAATCGAAATAAAATACTAACAAAGCATGCCCCGGGTCAAATTGCTAATTTTGCCATTCCTGGAGGCCCCCCTCTATCTCCTAACACCCAGCCCCTTCCCGGGGCATGCTTTCCTTCATGCCCTTATTTGTGGGCGGGGATTGTGTGCACAAACCTATGGCGAATTTGAAACGCGTGTGTTAACGTTATAATTTTCAGAAAATCGAAATAAAATACTAACAAAGCATGCCCCGGGTCAAATTGCTAATTTTGCCATTCCTGGAGGCCCCCCTCTATCTCCTAACACCCAGCCCCTTCCCGGGGCATGCTTTCCTTCATGCCCTTATTTGTGGGCGGGGATTGTGTGCACAAACCTATGGCGAATTTCAAACGCGTGTGTTAACGTTATAATTTTCAGAAAATCGAAATAAAATACTAACAAAGCATGCCCCGGGTCAAATTGCTAATTTTGCCATTCCTGGAGGCCCCCCTCTATCTCCTAACACCCAGCCCCTTCCCGGGGCATGCTTTCCTTCATGCCCTTATTTGTGGGCGGGGATTGTGTGCACAAACCTATGGCGAATTTGAAACGCGTGTGTTAACGTTATAATTTTCAGAAAATCGAAATAAAATACTAACAAAGCATGCCCCGGGTCAAATTGCTAATTTTGCCATTCCTGGAGGCCCCCCTCTATCTCCTAACACCCAGCCCCTTCCCGGGGCATGCTTTCCTTCATGCCCTTATTTGTGGGCGGGGATTGTGTGCACAAACCTATGGCGAATTTGAAACGCGTGTGTTAACGTTATAATTTTCAGAAAATCGAAATAAAATACTAACAAAGCATGCCCCGGGTCAAATTGCTAATTTTGCCATTCCTGGAGGCCCCCCTCTATCTCCTAACACCCAGCCCCTTCCCGGGGCATGCTTTCCTTCATGCCCTTATTTGTGGGCCTTCATGCCCTTATTTGTTTGCGGGGATTGTGTGCACAAACCTATGGCGAATTTGAAACGCGTGTGTTAACGTTATAATTTTCAGAAAATCGAAATAAAATACTAACAAAGCATGCCCCGGGTCAAATTGCTAATTTTGCCATTCCTGGAGGCCCCCCCCCTATCTCCTAACACCCAGCCCCTTCCCGGGGCATGCTTTCCTTCATGCCCTTATTTGTGGGCGGGGATTGTGTGCACAAACCTATGGCGAATTTGAAACGCGTGTGTTAACGTTATAATTTTCAGAAAATCGAAATAAAATACTAACAAAGCATGCCCCGGGTCAAATTGCTAATTTTGCCATTCCTGGAGGCCCCCCTCTATCTCCTAACACCCAGCCCCTTCCCGGGGCATGCTTTCCTTCATGCCCTTATTTGTGGGCGGGGATTGTGTGCACAAACCTATGGCGAATTTGAAACGCGTGTGTTAACGTTATAATTTTCAGAAAATCGAAATAAAATACTAACAAAGCATGCCCCGGGTCAAATTGCTAATTTTTCCATTCCTGGAGGCCCCCCTCTATCTCCTAACACCCAGCCCCTTCCCGGGGCATGCTTTCCTTCATGCCCTTATTTGTGGGCGGGGATTGTGTGCACAAACCTATGGCGAATTTGAAACGCGTGTGTTAACGTTATAATTTTCAGAAAATCGAAATAAAATACTAACAAAGCATGCCCCGGGTCAAATTGCTAATTTTGCCATTCCTGGAGGCCCCCCTCTATCTCCTAACACCCAGCCCCTTCCCGGGGCATGCTTTCCTTCATGCCCTTATTTGTGGGCGTGGATTGTGTGCACAAACCTATGGCGAATTTGAAACGCGTGTGTTAACGTTATAATTTTCAGAAAATCGAAATAAAATACTAACAAAGCATGCCCCGGGTCAAATTGCTAATTTTGCCATTCCTGGAGGCCCCCCTCTATCTCCTAACACCCAGCCCCTTCCCGGGGCATGCTTTCCTTCATGCCCTTATTTGTGGGCGGGGATTGTGTGCACAAAACCTATGGCGAATTTGAAACGCGTGTGTTAACGTTTATAATTTTCAGAAAATCGAAATAAAATACTAACAAAGCATGCCCCGGGTCAAATTGCTAATTTTGCCATTCCTGGAGGCCCCCCTCTAATCTCCTAACACCCAGCCCCTTCCCGGGGCATGCTTTCCTTCATGCCCTTATTTGTGGGCGGGGATTGTGTGCACAAACCTATGGCGAATTTGAAACGCGTGTGTTAACGTTATAATTTTCAGAAAATCGAAATAAAATACTAACAAAGCATGCCCCGGGTCAAATTGCTAATTTTGCCATTCCTGGAGGCCCCCCTCTATCTCCTAACACCCAGCCCCTTCCCGGGGCATGCTTTCCTTCATGCCCTTATTTGTGGGCGGGGATTGTGTGCACAAACCTATGGCGAATTTGAAACGCGTGTGTTAACGTTATAATTTTCAGAAAATCGAAATAAAATACTAACAAAGCATGCCCCGGGTCAAATTGCTAATTTTGCCATTCCTGGAGGCCCCCCCCTCTATCTCCTAACACCCAGCCCCTTCCCGGGGCATGCTTTCCTTCATGCCCTTATTTGTGGGCGGGGATTGTGTGCACAAACCTATGGCGAATTTGAAACGCGTGTGTTAACGTTATAATTTTCAGAAAATCGAAATAAAATACTAACAAAGCATGCCCCGGGTCAAATTGCTAATTTTGCCATTCCTGGAGGCCCCCCTCTATCTCCTAACACCCAGCCCCTTCCCGGGGCATGCTTTCCTTCATGCCCTTATTTGTGGGCGGGGATTGTGTGCACAAACCTATGGCGAATTTGAAACGCGTGTGTTAACGTTATATAATTTTCAGAAAAATCGAAATAAAATACTAACAAAGCATGCCCCGGGTCAAATTGCTAATTTTTCCATTCCTGGAGGCCCCCCCTCTATCTCCTAACACCCAGCCCCTTCCCGGGGCATGCTTTCCTTCATGCCCTTATTTGTGGGCGGGGATTGTGTGCACAAACCTATGGCGAATTTGAAACGCGTGTGTTAACGTTATAATTTTCAGAAAATCGAAATAAAATACTAACAAAGCATGCCCCGGGTCAAATTGCTAATTTTGCCATTCCTGGAGGCCCCCCTCTATCTCCTAAACACCCAGCCCCTTCCCGGGGCATGCTTTCCTTCATGCCCTTATTTGTGGGCGGGGATTGTGTGCACAAACCTATGGCGAATTTGAAACGCGTGTGTTAACGTTATAATTTTCAGAAAATCGAAATAAAATACTAACAAAGCATGCCCCGGGTCAAATTGCTAATTTTGCCATTCCTGGAGGCCCCCCTCTATCTCCTAACACCCAGCCCCTTCCCGGGGCATGCTTTCCTTCATGCCCTTATTTGTGGGCGGGGATTGTGTGCACAAACCTATGGCGAATTTGAAACGCGTGTGTTAACGTTATAATTTTCAGAAAATCGAAAATAAAATACTAACAAAGCATGCCCCGGGTCAAATTGCTAATTTTGCCATTCCTGGAGGCCCCCCTCTATCTCCTAACCACCCAGCCCCTTCCCGGGGCATGCTTTCCTTCATGCCCTTATTTGTGGGTGGGGATTGTGTGCACAAACCTATGGCGAATTTGAAACGCGTGTGTTAACGTTATAATTTTCAGAAAATCGAAATAAAATACTAACAAAGCATGCCCCGGGTCAAATTGCTAATTTTGCCATTCCTGGAGGCCCCCCTCTATCTCCTAACACCCAGCCCCTTCCCGGGGCATGCTTTCCTTCATGCCCTTATTTGTGGGCGGGGATTGTGTGCACAAACCTATGGCGAATTTGAAACGCGTGTGTTAACGTTATAATTTTCAGAAAATCGAAATAAAATACTAACAAAGCATGCCCCGGGTCAAATTGCTAATTTTGCCATTCCTGGAGGCCCCCCTCTATCTCCTAACACCCAGCCCCTTCCCGGGGCATGCTTTCCTTCATGCCCTTATTTGTGGGCGGGGATTGTGTGCACAAACCTATGGCGAATTTGAAACGCGTGTGTTAACGTTATAATTTTCAGAAAATCGAAATAAAATACTAACAAAGCATGCCCCGGGTCAAATTGCTAATTTTGCCATTCCTGGAGGCCCCCCTCTATCTCCTAACACCCAGCCCCTTCCCGGGGCATGCTTTCCTTCATGCCCTTATTTGTGGGCGGGGATTGTGTGCACAAACCTATGGCGAATTTGAAACGCGTGTGTTAACGTTATAATTTTCAGAAAATCGAAATAAAATACTAACAAAGCATGCCCCGGGTCAAATTGCTAATTTTGCCATTCCTGGAGGCCCCCCTCTATCTCCTAACACCCAGCCCCTTCCCGGGGCATGCTTTCCTTCATGCCCTTATTTGTGGGCGGGGATTGTGTGCACAAACCTATGGCGAATTTGAAACGCGTGTGTTAACGTTATAATTTTCAGAAAATCGAAATAAAATACTAACAAAGCATGCCCCGGGTCAAATTGCCTAATTTTGCCATTCCTGGAGGCCCCCCTCTATCTCCTAACACCCAGCCCCTTCCCGGGGCATGCTTTCCTTCATGCCCTTATTTGTGGGCGGGGATTGTGTGCACAAACCTATGGCGAATTTGAAACGCGTGTGTTAACGTTATAATTTTCAGAAAATCGAAATAAAATACTAACAAAGCATGCCCCGGGTCAAATTGCTAATTTTGCCATTCCTGGAGGCCCCCCTCTATCTCCTAACACCCAGCCCCTTCCCGGGGCATGCTTTCCTTCATGCCCTTATTTGTGGGCGGGGATTGTGTGCACAAACCTATGGCGAATTTGAAACGCGTGTGTTAACGTTATAATTTTCAGAAAATCGAAATAAAATACTAACAAAGCATGCCCCGGGTCAAATTGCTAATTTTGCCATTCCTGGAGGCCCCCCTCTATCTCCTAACACCCAGCCCCTTCCCGGGGCATGCTTTCCTTCATGCCCTTATTTGTGGGCGGGGATTGTGTGCACAAACCTATGGCGAATTTGAAACGCGTGTGTTAACGTTATAATTTTCAGAAAATCGAAATAAAATACTAACAAAGCATGCCCCGGGTCAAATTGCTAATTTTGCCATTCCTGGAGGCCCCCCTCTATCTCCTAACACCCAGCCCCTTCCCGGGGCATGCTTTCCTTCATGCCCTTATTTGTGGGCGGGGATTGTGTGCACAAACCTATGGCGAATTTGAAACGCGTGTGTTAACGTTATAATTTTCAGAAAATCGAAATAAAATACTAACAAAGCATGCCCCGGGTCAAATTGCTAATTTTGCCATTCCTGGAGGCCCCCCTCTATCTCCTAACACCCAGCCCCTTCCCGGGGCATGCTTTCCTTCATGCCCTTATTTGTGGGCGGGGATTGTGTGCACAAACCTATGGCGAATTTGAAACGCGTGTGTTAACGTTATAATTTTCAGAAAATCGAAATAAAATACTAACAAAGCATGCCCCGGGTCAAATTGCTAATTTTGCCATTCCTGGAGGCCCCCCTCTATCTCCTAACACCCAGCCCCTTCCCGGGGCATGCTTTCCTTCATGCCCTTATTTGTGGGCGGGGATTGTGTGCACAAACCTATGGCGAATTTGAAACGCGTGTGTTAACGTTATAATTTTCAGAAAATCGAAATAAAATACTAACAAAGCATGCCCCGGGTCAAATTGCTAATTTTGCCATTCCTGGAGGCCCCCCTCTATCTCCTAACACCCAGCCCCTTCCCGGGGCATGCTTTCCTTCATGCCCTTATTTGTGGGCGGGGATTGTGTGCACAAACCTATGGCGAATTTGAAACGCGTGTGTTAACGTTATAATTTTCAGAAAATCGAAATAAAATACTAACAAAGCATGCCCCGGGTCAAATTGCTAATTTTGCCATTCCTGGAGGCCCCCCTCTATCTCCTAACACCCAGCCCCTTCCCGGGGCATGCTTTCCTTCATGCCCTTATTTGTGGGCGGGGATTGTGTGCACAAACCTATGGCGAATTTGAAACGCGTGTGTTAACGTTATAATTTTCAGAAAATCGAAATAAAATACTAACAAAGCATGCCCCGGGTCAAATTGCTAATTTTGCCATTCCTGGAGGCCCCCCTCTATCTCCTAACACCCAGCCCCTTCCCGGGGCATGCTTTCCTTCATGCCCTTATTTGTGGGCGGGGATTGTGTGCACAAACCTATGGCGAATTTGAAACGCGTGTGTTAACGTTATAATTTTCAGAAAATCGAAATAAAATACTAACAAAGCATGCCCCGGGTCAAATTGCTAATTTTGCCATTCCTGGAGGCCCCCCTCTATCTCCTAACACCCAGCCCCTTCCCGGGGCATGCTTTCCTTCATGCCCTTATTTGTGGGCGGGGATTGTGTGCACAAACCTATGGCGAATTTGAAACGCGTGTGTTAACGTTATAATTTTCAGAAAATCGAAATAAAATACTAACAAAGCATGCCCCGGGTCAAATTGCTAATTTTGCCATTCCTGGAGGCCCCCCTCTATCTCCTAACACCCAGCCCCTTCCCGGGGCATGCTTTCCTTCATGCCCTTATTTGTGGGCGGGGATTGTGTGCACAAACCTATGGCGAATTTGAAACGCGTGTGTTAACGTTATAATTTTCAGAAAATCGAAATAAAATACTAACAAAGCATGCCCCGGGTCAAATTGCTAATTTTGCCATTCCTGGAGGCCCCCCTCTATCTCCTAACACCCAGCCCCTTCCCGGGGCATGCTTTCCTTCATGCCCTTATTTGTGGGCGGGGATTGTGTGCACAAACCTATGGCGAATTTGAAACGCGTGTGTTAACGTTATAATTTTCAGAAAATCGAAATAAAATACTAACAAAGCATGCCCCGGGTCAAATTGCTAATTTTGCCATTCCTGGAGGCCCCCCTCTATCTCCTAACACCCAGCCCCTTCCCGGGGCATGCTTTCCTTCATGCCCTTATTTGTGGGCGGGGATTGTGTGCACAAACCTATGGCGAATTTCAAACGCGTGTGTTAACGTTATAATTTTCAGAAAATCGAAATAAAATACTAACAAAGCATGCCCCGGGTCAAATTGCTAATTTTGCCATTCCTGGAGGCCCCCCTCTATCTCCTAACACCCAGCCCCTTCCCGGGGCATGCTTTCCTTCATGCCCTTATTTGTGGGCGGGGATTGTGTGCACAAACCTATGGCGAATTTGAAACGCGTGTGTTAACGTTATAATTTTCAGAAAATCGAAATAAAATACTAACAAAGCATGCCCCGGGTCAAATTGCTAATTTTGCCATTCCTGGAGGCCCCCCTCTATCTCCTAACACCCAGCCCCTTCCCGGGGCATGCTTTCCTTCATGCCCTTATTTGTGGGCGGGGATTGTGTGCACAAACCTATGGCGAATTTGAAACGCGTGTGTTAACGTTATAATTTTCAGAAAATCGAAATAAAATACTAACAAAGCATGCCCCGGGTCAAATTGCTAATTTTGCCATTCCTGGAGGCCCCCCTCTATCTCCTAACACCCAGCCCCTTCCCGGGGCATGCTTTCCTTCATGCCCTTATTTGTGGGCGGGGATTGTGTGCACAAACCTATGGCGAATTTGAAACGCGTGTGTTAACGTTATAATTTTCAGAAAATCGAAATAAAATACTAACAAAGCATGCCCCGGGTCAAATTGCTAATTTTGCCATTCCTGGAGGCCCCCCTCTATCTCCTAACACCCAGCCCCTTCCCGGGGCATGCTTTCCTTCATGCCCTTATTTGTGGGCGGGGATTGTGTGCACAAACCTATGGCGAATTTGAAACGCGTGTGTTAACGTTATAATTTTCAGAAAATCGAAATAAAATACTAACAAAGCATGCCCCGGGTCAAATTGCTAATTTTGCCATTCCTGGAGGCCCCCCTCTATCTCCTAACACCCAGCCCCTTCCCGGGGCATGCTTTCCTTCATGCCCTTATTTGTGGGCGGGGATTGTGTGCACAAACCTATGGCGAATTTGAAACGCGTGTGTTAACGTTATAATTTTCAGAAAATCGAAATAAAATACTAACAAAGCATGCCCCGGGTCAAATTGCTAATTTTGCCATTCCTGGAGGCCCCCCTCTATCTCCTAACACCCAGCCCCTTCCCGGGGCATGCTTTCCTTCATGCCCTTATTTGTGGGCGGGGATTGTGTGCACAAACCTATGGCGAATTTGAAACGCGTGTGTTAACGTTATAATTTTCAGAAAATCGAAATAAAATACTAACAAAGCATGCCCCGGGTCAAATTGCTAATTTTGCCATTCCTGGAGGCCCCCCTCTATCTCCTAACACCCAGCCCCTTCCCGGGGCATGCTTTCCTTCATGCCCTTATTTGTGGGCGGGGATTGTGTGCACAAACCTATGGCGAATTTGAAACGCGTGTGTTAACGTTATAATTTTCAGAAAATCGAAATAAAATACTAACAAAGCATGCCCCGGGTCAAATTGCTAATTTTGCCATTCCTGGAGGCCCCCCTCTATCTCCTAACACCCAGCCCCTTCCCGGGGCATGCTTTCCTTCATGCCCTTATTTGTGGGCGGGGATTGTGTGCACAAACCTATGGCGAATTTGAAACGCGTGTGTTAACGTTATAATTTTCAGAAAATCGAAATAAAATACTAACAAAGCATGCCCCGGGTCAAATTGCTAATTTTGCCATTCACTGGAGGCCCCCCTCTATCTCCTAACACCCAGCCCCTTCCCGGGGCATGCTTTCCTTCATGCCCTTATTTGTGGGCGGGGATTGTGTGCACAAACCTATGGCGAATTTGAAACGCGTGTGTTAACGTTATAATTTTCAGAAAATCGAAATAAAATACTAACAAAGCATGCCCCGGGTCAAATTGCTAATTTTGCCATTCCTGGAGGCCCCCCTCTATCTCCTAACACCCAGCCCCTTCCCGGGGCATGCTTTCCTTCATGCCCTTATTTGTGGGCGGGGATTGTGTGCACAAACCTATGGCGAATTTGAAACGCGTGTGTTAACGTTATAATTTTCAGAAAATCGAAATAAAATACTAACAAAGCATGCCCCGGGTCAAATTGCTAATTTTGCCATTCCTGGAGGCCCCCCTCTATCTCCTAACACCCAGCCCCTTCCCGGGGCATGCTTTCCTTCATGCTTATTTGTGGGCGGGGATTGTGTGCACAAACCTATGGCGAATTTGAAACGCGTGTGTTAACGTTATAATTTTCAGAAAATCGAAATAAAATACTAACAAAGCATGCCCCGGGTCAAATTGCTAATTTTGCCATTCCTGGAGGCCCCCCTCTATCTCCTAACACCCAGCCCCTTCCCGGGGCATGCTTTCCTTCATGCCCTTATTTGTGGGCGGGGATTGTGTGCACAAACCTATGGCGAATTTGAAACGCGTGTGTTAACGTTATAATTGTCAGAAAATCGAAATAAAATACTAACAAAGCATGCCCCTGGTCAAATTGCTAATTTTGCCATTCCTGGAGGCCCCCCTCTATCTCCTAACACCCAGCCCCTTCCCGGGGCATGCTTTCCTTCATGCCCTTATTTGTGGGCGGGGATTGTGTGCACAAACCTATGGCGAATTTGAAACGCGTGTGTTAACGTTATAATTTTCAGAAAATCGAAATAAAATACTAACAAAGCATGCCCCGGGTCAAATTGCTAATTTTGCCATTCCTGGAGGCCCCCCTCTATCTCCTAACACCCAGCCCCTTCCCGGGGCATGCTTTCCTTCATGCCCTTATTTGTGGGCGGGGATTGTGTGCACAAACCTATGGCGAATTTGAAACGCGTGTGTTAACGTTATAATTTTCAGAAAATCGAAATAAAATACTAACAAAGCATGCCCCGGGTCAAATTGCTAATTTTGCCATTCCTGGAGGCCCCCCTCTATCTCCTAACACCCAGCCCCTTCCCGGGGCATGCTTTCCTTCATGCCCTTATTTGTGGGCGGGGATTGTGTGCACAAACCTATGGCGAATTTGAAACGCGTGTGTTAACGTTATATTTTTCAGAAAATCGAAATAAAATACTAACAAAGCATGCCCCGGGTCAAATTGCTAATTTTGCCATTCCTGGAGGCCCCCCTCTATCTCCTAACACCCAGCCCCTTCCCGGGGCATGCTTTCCTTCATGCCCTTATTTGTGGGCGGGGATTGTGTGCACAAACCTATGGCGAATTTGAAACGCGTGTGTTAACGTTATAATTTTCAGAAAATCGAAATAAAATACTAACAAAGCATGCCCCGGGTCAAATTGCTAATTTTGCCATTCCTAGAGGCCCCCCCTCTATCTCCTAACACCCAGCCCCTTCCCGGGGCATGCTTTCCTTCATGCCCTTATTTGTGGGCGGGGATTGTGTGCACAAACCTATGGCGAATTTGAAACGCGTGTGTTAACGTTATAATTTTCAGAAAATCGAAATAAAATACTAACAAAGCATGCCCCGGGTCAAATTGCTAATTTTGCCATTCCTGGAGGCCCCCCTCTATCTCCTAACACCCAGCCCCTTCCCGGGGCATGCTTTCCTTCATGCCCTTATTTGTGGGCGGGGATTGTGTGCACAAACCTATGGCGAATTTGAAACGCGTGTGTTAACGTTATAATTTTCAGAAAATCGAAATAAAATACTAACAAAGCATGCCCCGGGTCAAATTGCTAATTTTGCCATTCCTGGAGGCCCCCCTCTATCTCCTAACACCCAGCCCCTTCCCGGGGCATGCTTTCCTTCATGCCCTTATTTGTGGGCGGGGATTGGGTGCACAAACCTATGGCGAATTTGAAACGCGTGTGTTAACGTTATAATTTTCAGAAATCGAAATAAAATACTAACAAAGCATGCCCCGGGTCAAATTGCTAATTTTGCCATTCCTGGAGGCCCCCCTCTATCTCCTAACACCCAGCCCCTTCCCGTGGCATGCTTTCCTTCATGCCCTTATTTGTGGGCAGGGATTGTGTGCACAAACCTATGGCGAATTTAAAACGCGTGTGTTAACGTTATAATTTTCAGAAAATCGAAATAAAATACTAACAAAGCATGCCCCGGGTCAAATTGCAAATTTTGCCATTCCTGGAGGCCCCCCTCTATCTCCTAACACCCAGCCCCTTCCCGGGGCATGCTTTCCTTCATGCCCTTATTTGTGGGCGGGGATTGTGTGCACAAACCTATGGCGAATTTGAAACGCGTGTGTTAACGTTATAATTTTCAGAAAATCGAAATAAAATACTAACAAAGCATGCCCCGGGTCAAATTGCTAATTTTGCCATTCCTGGAGGCCCCCCTCTATCTCCTAACACCCAGCCCCTTCCCGGGGCATGCTTTCCTTCATGCCCTTATTTGTGGGCGGGGATTGTGTGCACAAACCTATGGCGAATTTGAAACGCGTGTGTTAACGTTATAATTTTCAGAAAATCGAAATAAAATACTAACAAAGCATGCCCCGGGTCAAATTGCTAATTTTGCCATTCCTGGAGGCCCCCCTCTATCTCCTAACACCCAGCCCCTTCCCGGGGCATGCTTTCCTTCATGCCCTTATTTGTGGGCGGGGATTGTGTGCACAAACCTATGGCGAATTTGAAACGCGTGTGTTAACGTTATAATTTTCAGAAAATCGAAATAAAATACTAACAAAGCATGCCCCGGGTCAAATTGCTAATTTTGCCATTCCTGGAGGCCCCCCTCTATCTCCTAACACCCAGCCCCTTCCCGGGGCATGCTTTCCTTCATGCCCTTATTTGTGGGCGGGGATTGTGTGCACAAACCTATGGCGAATTTGAAACGCGTGTGTTAACGTTATAATTTTCAGAAAATCGAAATAAAATACTAACAAAGCATGACCCGGGTCAAATTGCTAATTTTGCCATTCCTGGAGGCCCCCCTCTATCTCCTAACACCCAGCCCCTTCCCGGGGCATGCTTTCCTTCATGCCCTTATTTGTGGGCGGGGATTGTGTGCACAAACCTATGGCGAATTTGAAACGCGTGTGTTAACGTTATAATTTTCAGAAAATCGAAATAAAATACTAACGAAGCATGCCCCGGGTCAAATTGCTAATTTTGCCATTCCTGGAGGCCCCCCTCTATCTCCTAACACCCAGCCCCTTCCCGGGGCATGCTTTCCTTCATGCCCTTATTTGTGGGCGGGGATTGTGTGCACAAACCTATGGCGAATTTGAAACGCGTGTGTTAACGTTATAATTTTCAGAAAATCGAAATAAAATACTAACGAAGCATGCCCCGGGTCAAATTGCTAATTTTGCCATTCCTGGAGGCCCCCCTCTATCTCCTAACACCCAGCCCCTTCCCGGGGCATGCTTTCCTTCATGCCCTTATTTGTGGGCGGGGATTGTGTGCACAAACCTATGGCGAATTTGAAACGCGTGTGTTAACGTTATAATTTTCAGAAAATCGAAATAAAATACTAACAAAGCATGCCCCGGGTCAAATTGCTAATTTTGCCATTCCTGGAGGCCCCCCTCTATCTCCTAACACCCAGCCCCTTCCCGGGGCATGCTTTCCTTCATGCCCTTATTTGTGGGCGGGGATTGTGTGCACAAACCTATGGCGAATTTGAAACGCGTGTGTTAACGTTATAATTTTCAGAAAATCGAAATAAAATACTAACAAAGCATGCCCCGGGTCAAATTGCTAATTTTGCCATTCCTGGAGGCCCCCCTCTATCTCCTAACACCCAGCCCCTTCCCGGGGCATGCTTTCCTTCATGCCCTTATTTGTGGGCGGGGATTGTGTGCACAAACCTATGGCGAATTTGAAACGCGTGTGTTAACGTTATAATTTTCAGAAAATCGAAATAAAATACTAACAAAGCATGCCCCGGGTCAAATTGCTAATTTTGCCATTCCTGGAGGCCCCCCTCTATCTCCTAACACCCAGCCCCTTCCCGGGGCATGCTTTCCTTCATGCCCTTATTTGTGGGCGGGGATTGTGTGCACAAGCCTATGGCGAATTTGAAACGCGTGTGTTAACGTTATAATTTTCAGAAAATCGAAATAAAATACTAACAAAGCATGCCCCGGGTCAAATTGCTAATTTTGCCATTCCTGGAGGCCCCCCTCTATCTCCTAACACCCAGCCCCTTCCCGGGGCATGCTTTCCTTCATGCCCTTATTTGTGGGCGGGGATTGTGTGCACAAACCTATGGCGAATTTGAAACGCGTGTGTTAACGTTATAATTTTCAGAAAATCGAAATAAAATACTAACAAAGCATGCCCCGGGTCAAATTGCTAATTTTGCCATTCCTGGAGGCCCCCCTCTATCTCCTAACACCCAGCCCCTTCCCGGGGCATGCTTTCCTTCATGCCCTTATTTGTGGGCGGGGATTGTGTGCACAAACCTATGGCGAATTTGAAACGCGTGTGTTAACGTTATAATTTTCAGAAAATCGAAATAAAATACTAACAAAGCATGCCCCGGGTCAAATTGCTAATTTTGCCATTCCTGGAGGCCCCCCTCTATCTCCTAACACCCAGCCCCTTCCCGGGGCATGCTTTCCTTCATGCCCTTATTTGTGGGCGGGGATTGTGTGCACAAACCTATGGCGAATTTGAAACGCGTGTGTTAACGTTATAATTTTCAGAAAATCGAAATAAAATACTAACAAAGCATGCCCCGGGTCAAATTGCTAATTTTGCCATTCCTGGAGGCCCCCCTCTATCTCCTAACACCCAGCCCCTTCCCGGGGCATGCTTTCCTTCATGCCCTTATTTGTGGGCGGGGATTGTGTGCACAAACCTATGGCGAATTTGAAACGCGTGTGTTAACGTTATAATTTTCAGAAAATCGAAATAAAATACTAACAAAGCATGCCCCGGGTCAAATTGCTAATTTTGCCATTCCTGGAGGCCCCCCTCTATCTCCTAACACCCAGCCCCTTCCCGGGGCATGCTTTCCTTCATGCCCTTATTTGTGGGCGGGGATTGTGTGCACAAACCTATGGCGAATTTGAAACGCGTGTGTTAACGTTATAATTTTCAGAAAATCGAAATAAAATACTAACAAAGCATGCCCCGGGTCAAATTGCTAATTTTGCCATTCCTGGAGGCCCCCCTCTATCTCCTAACACCCAGCCCCTTCCCGGGGCATGCTTTCCTTCATGCCCTTATTTGTGGGCGGGGATTGTGTGCACAAACCTATGGCGAATTTGAAACGCGTGTGTTAACGTTATAATTTTCAGAAAATCGAAATAAAATACTAACAAAGCATGCCCCGGGTCAAATTGCTAATTTTGCCATTCCTGGAGGCCCCCCTCTATCTCCTAACACCCAGCCCCTTCCCGGGGCATGCTTTCCTTCATGCCCTTATTTGTGGGCGGGGATTGTGTGCACAAACCTATGGCGAATTTGAAACGCGTGTGTTAACGTTATAATTTTCAGAAAATCGAAATAAAATACTAACAAAGCATGCCCCGGGTCAAATTGCTAATTTTGCCATTCCTGGAGGCCCCCCTCTATCTCCTAACACCCAGCCCCTTCCCGGGGCATGCTTTCCTTCATGCCCTTATTTGTGGGCGGGGATTGTGTGCACAAACCTATGGCGAATTTGAAACGCGTGTGTTAACGTTATAATTTTCAGAAAATCGAAATAAAATACTAACAAAGCATGCCCCGGGTCAAATTGCTAATTTTGCCATTCCTGGAGGCCCCCCTCTATCTCCTAACACCCAGCCCCTTCCCGGGGCATGCTTTCCTTCATGCCCTTATTTGTGGGCGGGGATTGTGTGCACAAACCTATGGCGAATTTGAAACGCGTGTGTTAACGTTATAATTTTCAGAAAATCGAAATAAAATACTAACAAAGCATGCCCCGGGTCAAATTGCTAATTTTGCCATTCCTGGAGGCCCCCCTCTATCTCCTAACACCCAGCCCCTTCCCGGGGCATGCTTTCCTTCATGCCCTTATTTGTGGGCGGGGATTGTGTGCACAAACCTATGGCGAATTTGAAACGCGTGTGTTAACGTTATAATTTTCAGAAAATCGAAATAAAATACTAACGAAAGCATGCCCCGGGTCAAATTGCTAATTTTGCCATTCCTGGAGGCCCCCCTCTATCTCCTAACACCCAGCCCCTTCCCGGGGCATGCTTTCCTTCATGCCCTTATTTGTGGGCGGGGATTGTGTGCACAAACCTATGGCGAATTTGAAACGCGTGTGTTAACGTTATAATTTTCAGAAAATCGAAATAAAATACTAACAAAGCATGCCCCGGGTCAAATTGCTAATTTTGCCATTCCTGGAGGCCCCCCTCTATCTCCTAACACCCAGCCCCTTCCCGGGGCATGCTTTCCTTCATGCCCTTATTTGTGGGCGGGGATTGTGTGCACAAACCTATGGCGAATTTGAAACGCGTGTGTTAACGTTATAATTTTCAGAAAATCGAAATAAAATACTAACAAAGCATGCCCCGGGTCAAATTGCTAATTTTGCCATTCCTGGAGGCCCCCCTCTATCTCCTAACACCCAGCCCCTTCCCGGGGCATGCTTTCCTTCATGCCCTTATTTGTGGGCGGGGATTGTGTGCACAAACCTATGGCGAATTTGAAACGCGTGTGTTAACGTTATAATTTTCAGAAAATCGAAATAAAATACTAACAAAGCATGCCCCGGGTCAAATTGCTAATTTTGCCATTCCTGGAGGCCCCCCTCTATCTCCTAACACCCAGCCCCTTCCCGGGGCATGCTTTCCTTCATGCCCTTATTTGTGGGCGGGGATTGTGTGCACAAACCTATGGCGAATTTGAAACGCGTGTGTTAACGTTATAATTTTCAGAAAATCGAAATAAAATACTAACAAAGCATGCCCCGGGTCAAATTGCTAATTTTGCCATTCCTGGAGGCCCCCCTCTATCTCCTAACACCCAGCCCCTTCCCGGGGCATGCTTTCCTTCATGCCCTTATTTGTGGGCGGGGATTGTGTGCACAAACCTATGGCGAATTTGAAACGCGTGTGTTAACGTTATAATTTTCAGAAAATCGAAATAAAATACTAACAAAGCATGCCCCGGGTCAAATTGCTAATTTTGCCATTCCTGGAGGCCCCCCTCTATCTCCTAACACCCAGCCCCTTCCCGGGGCATGCTTTCCTTCATGCCCTTATTTGTGGGCGGGGATTGTGTGCACAAACCTATGGCGAATTTGAAACGCGTGTGTTAACGTTATAATTTTCAGAAAATCGAAATAAAATACTAACAAAGCATGCCCCGGGTCAAATTGCTAATTTTGCCATTCCTGGAGGCCCCCCTCTATCTCCTAACACCCAGCCCCTTCCCGGGGCATGCTTTCCTTCATGCCCTTATTTGTGGGCGGGGATTGTGTGCACAAACCTATGGCGAATTTGAAACGCGTGTGTTAACGTTATAATTTTCAGAAAATCGAAATAAAATACTAACAAAGCATGCCCCGGGTCAAATTGCTAATTTTGCCATTCCTGGAGGCCCCCCTCTATCTCCTAACACCCAGCCCCTTCCCGGGGCATGCTTTCCTTCATGCCCTTATTTGTGGGCGGGGATTGTGTGCACAAACCTATGGCGAATTTGAAACGCGTGTGTTAACGTTATAATTTTCAGAAAATCGAAATAAAATACTAACAAAGCATGCCCCGGGTCAAATTGCTAATTTTGCCATTCCTGGAGGCCCCCCTCTATCTCCTAACACCCAGCCCCTTCCCGGGGCATGCTTTCCTTCATGCCCTT
This sequence comes from Crossaster papposus, assembly GCA_037893245.1. NCBI lineage: Eukaryota > Metazoa > Echinodermata > Asteroidea > Velatida > Solasteridae > Crossaster > Crossaster papposus. The sequence goes on along the minus strand of JBAIAA010000663.1, from coordinate 122,715 downwards.
ATTTGTGGGCGGGGATTGTGTGCACAAACCTATGGCGAATTTGAAACGCGTGTGTTAACGTTATAATTTTCAGAAAATCGAAATAAAATACTAACAAAGCATGCCCCGGGTCAAATTGCTAATTTTGCCATTCCTGGAGGCCCCCCTCTATCTCCTAACACCCAGCCCCTTCCCGGGGCATGCTTTCCTTCATGCCCTTATTTGTGGGCGGGGATTGTGTGCACAAACCTATGGCGAATTTGAAACGCGTGTGTTAACGTTATAATTTTCAGAAAATCGAAATAAAATACTAACAAAGCATGCCCCGGGTCAAATTGCTAATTTTGCCATTCCTGGAGGCCCCCCTCTATCTCCTAACACCCAGCCCCTTCCCGGGGCATGCTTTCCTTCATGCCCTTATTTGTGGGCGGGGATTGTGTGCACAAACCTATGGCGAATTTGAAACGCGTGTGTTAACGTTATAATTTTCAGAAAATCGAAATAAAATACTAACAAAGCATGCCCCGGGTCAAATTGCTAATTTTGCCATTCCTGGAGGCCCCCCTCTATCTCCTAACACCCAGCCCCTTCCCGGGGCATGCTTTCCTTCATGCCCTTATTTGTGGGCGGGGATTGTGTGCACAAACCTATGGCGAATTTGAAACGCGTGTGTTAACGTTATAATTTTCAGAAAATCGAAATAAAATACTAACAAAGCATGCCCCGGGTCAAATTGCTAATTTTGCCATTCCTGGAGGCCCCCCTCTATCTCCTAACACCCAGCCCCTTCCCGGGGCATGCTTTCCTTCATGCCCTTATTTGTGGGCGGGGATTGTGTGCACAAACCTATGGCGAATTTGAAACGCGTGTGTTAACGTTATAATTTTCAGAAAATCGAAATAAAATACTAACAAAGCATGCCCCGGGTCAAATTGCTAATTTTGCCATTCCTGGAGGCCCCCCTCTATCTCCTAACACCCAGCCCCTTCCCGGGGCATGCTTTCCTTCATGCCCTTATTTGTGGGCGGGGATTGTGTGCACAAACCTATGGCGAATTTGAAACGCGTGTGTTAACGTTATAATTTTCAGAAAATCGAAATAAAATACTAACAAAGCATGCCCCGGGTCAAATTGCTAATTTTGCCATTCCTGGAGGCCCCCCTCTATCTCCTAACACCCAGCCCCTTCCCGGGGCATGCTTTCCTTCATGCCCTTATTTGTGGGCGGGGATTGTGTGCACAAACCTATGGCGAATTTGAAACGCGTGTGTTAACGTTATAATTTTCAGAAAATCGAAATAAAATACTAACAAAGCATGCCCCGGGTCAAATTGCTAATTTTGCCATTCCTGGAGGCCCCCCTCTATCTCCTAACACCCAGCCCCTTCCCGGGGCATGCTTTCCTTCATGCCCTTATTTGTGGGCGGGGATTGTGTGCACAAACCTATGGCGAATTTGAAACGCGTGTGTTAACGTTATAATTTTCAGAAAATCGAAATAAAATACTAACAAAGCATGCCCCGGGTCAAATTGCTAATTTTGCCATTCCTGGAGGCCCCCCTCTATCTCCTAACACCCAGCCCCTTCCCGGGGCATGCTTTCCTTCATGCCCTTATTTGTGGGCGGGGATTGTGTGCACAAACCTATGGCGAATTTGAAACGCGTGTGTTAACGTTATAATTTTCAGAAAATCGAAATAAAATACTAACAAAGCATGCCCCGGGTCAAATTGCTAATTTTGCCATTCCTGGAGGCCCCCCTCTATCTCCTAACACCCAGCCCCTTCCCGGGGCATGCTTTCCTTCATGCCCTTATTTGTGGGCGGGGATTGTGTGCACAAACCTATGGCGAATTTGAAACGCGTGTGTTAACGTTATAATTTTCAGAAAATCGAAATAAAATACTAACAAAGCATGCCCCGGGTCAAATTGCTAATTTTGCCATTCCTGGAGGCCCCCCTCTATCTCCTAACACCCAGCCCCTTCCCGGGGCATGCTTTCCTTCATGCCCTTATTTGTGGGCGGGGATTGTGTGCACAAACCTATGGCGAATTTGAAACGCGTGTGTTAACGTTATAATTTTCAGAAAATCGAAATAAAATACTAACAAAGCATGCCCCGGGTCAAATTGCTAATTTTGCCATTCCTGGAGGCCCCCCTCTATCTCCTAACACCCAGCCCCTTCCCGGGGCATGCTTTCCTTCATGCCCTTATTTGTGGGCGGGGATTGTGTGCACAAACCTATGGCGAATTTGAAACGCGTGTGTTAACGTTATAATTTTCAGAAAATCGAAATAAAATACTAACAAAGCATGCCCCGGGTCAAATTGCTAATTTTGCCATTCCTGGAGGCCCCCCTCTATCTCCTAACACCCAGCCCCTTCCCGGGGCATGCTTTCCTTCATGCCCTTATTTGTGGGCGGGGATTGTGTGCACAAACCTATGGCGAATTTGAAACGCGTGTGTTAACGTTATAATTTTCAGAAAATCGAAATAAAATACTAACAAAGCATGCCCCGGGTCAAATTGCTAATTTTGCCATTCCTGGAGGCCCCCCTCTATCTCCTAACACCCAGCCCCTTCCCGGGGCATGCTTTCCTTCATGCCCTTATTTGTGGGCGGGGATTGTGTGCACAAACCTATGGCGAATTTGAAACGCGTGTGTTAACGTTATAATTTTCAGAAAATCGAAATAAAATACTAACAAAGCATGCCCCGGGTCAAATTGCTAATTTTGCCATTCCTGGAGGCCCCCCTCTATCTCCTAACACCCAGCCCCTTCCCGGGGCATGCTTTCCTTCATGCCCTTATTTGTGGGCGGGGATTGTGTGCACAAACCTATGGCGAATTTGAAACGCGTGTGTTAACGTTATAATTTTCAGAAAATCGAAATAAAATACTAACAAAGCATGCCCCGGGTCAAATTGCTAATTTTGCCATTCCTGGAGGCCCCCCTCTATCTCCTAACACCCAGCCCCTTCCCGGGGCATGCTTTCCTTCATGCCCTTATTTGTGGGCGGGGATTGTGTGCACAAACCTATGGCGAATTTGAAACGCGTGTGTTAACGTTATAATTTTCAGAAAATCGAAATAAAATACTAACAAAGCATGCCCCGGGTCAAATTGCTAATTTTGCCATTCCTGGAGGCCCCCCTCTATCTCCTAACACCCAGCCCCTTCCCGGGGCATGCTTTCCTTCATGCCCTTATTTGTGGGCGGGGATTGTGTGCACAAACCTATGGCGAATTTGAAACGCGTGTGTTAACGTTATAATTTTCAGAAAATCGAAATAAAATACTAACAAAGCATGCCCCGGGTCAAATTGCTAATTTTGCCATTCCTGGAGGCCCCCCTCTATCTCCTAACACCCAGCCCCTTCCCGGGGCATGCTTTCCTTCATGCCCTTATTTGTGGGCGGGGATTGTGTGCACAAACCTATGGCGAATTTGAAACGCGTGTGTTAACGTTATAATTTTCAGAAAATCGAAATAAAATACTAACAAAGCATGCCCCGGGTCAAATTGCTAATTTTGCCATTCCTGGAGGCCCCCCTCTATCTCCTAACACCCAGCCCCTTCCCGGGGCATGCTTTCCTTCATGCCCTTATTTGTGGGCGGGGATTGTGTGCACAAACCTATGGCGAATTTGAAACGCGTGTGTTAACGTTATAATTTTCAGAAAATCGAAATAAAATACTAACAAAGCATGCCCCGGGTCAAATTGCTAATTTTGCCATTCCTGGAGGCCCCCCTCTATCTCCTAACACCCAGCCCCTTCCCGGGGCATGCTTTCCTTCATGCCCTTATTTGTGGGCGGGGATTGTGTGCACAAACCTATGGCGAATTTGAAACGCGTGTGTTAACGTTATAATTTTCAGAAAATCGAAATAAAATACTAACAAAGCATGCCCCGGGTCAAATTGCTAATTTTGCCATTCCTGGAGGCCCCCCTCTATCTCCTAACACCCAGCCCCTTCCCGGGGCATGCTTTCCTTCATGCCCTTATTTGTGGGCGGGGATTGTGTGCACAAACCTATGGCGAATTTGAAACGCGTGTGTTAACGTTATAATTTTCAGAAAATCGAAATAAAATACTAACAAAGCATGCCCCGGGTCAAATTGCTAATTTTGCCATTCCTGGAGGCCCCCCTCTATCTCCTAACACCCAGCCCCTTCCCGGGGCATGCTTTCCTTCATGCCCTTATTTGTGGGCGGGGATTGTGTGCACAAACCTATGGCGAATTTGAAACGCGTGTGTTAACGTTATAATTTTCAGAAAATCGAAATAAAATACTAACAAAGCATGCCCCGGGTCAAATTGCTAATTTTGCCATTCCTGGAGGCCCCCCTCTATCTCCTAACACCCAGCCCCTTCCCGGGGCATGCTTTCCTTCATGCCCTTATTTGTGGGCGGGGATTGTGTGCACAAACCTATGGCGAATTTGAAACGCGTGTGTTAACGTTATAATTTTCAGAAAATCGAAATAAAATACTAACAAAGCATGCCCCGGGTCAAATTGCTAATTTTGCCATTCCTGGAGGCCCCCCTCTATCTCCTAACACCCAGCCCCTTCCCGGGGCATGCTTTCCTTCATGCCCTTATTTGTGGGCGGGGATTGTGTGCACAAACCTATGGCGAATTTGAAACGCGTGTGTTAACGTTATAATTTTCAGAAAATCGAAATAAAATACTAACAAAGCATGCCCCGGGTCAAATTGCTAATTTTGCCATTCCTGGAGGCCCCCCTCTATCTCCTAACACCCAGCCCCTTCCCGGGGCATGCTTTCCTTCATGCCCTTATTTGTGGGCGGGGATTGTGTGCACAAACCTATGGCGAATTTGAAACGCGTGTGTTAACGTTATAATTTTCAGAAAATCGAAATAAAATACTAACAAAGCATGCCCCGGGTCAAATTGCTAATTTTGCCATTCCTGGAGGCCCCCCTCTATCTCCTAACACCCAGCCCCTTCCCGGGGCATGCTTTCCTTCATGCCCTTATTTGTGGGCGGGGATTGTGTGCACAAACCTATGGCGAATTTGAAACGCGTGTGTTAACGTTATAATTTTCAGAAAATCGAAATAAAATACTAACAAAGCATGCCCCGGGTCAAATTGCTAATTTTGCCATTCCTGGAGGCCCCCCTCTATCTCCTAACACCCAGCCCCTTCCCGGGGCATGCTTTCCTTCATGCCCTTATTTGTGGGCGGGGATTGTGTGCACAAACCTATGGCGAATTTGAAACGCGTGTGTTAACGTTATAATTTTCAGAAAATCGAAATAAAATACTAACAAAGCATGCCCCGGGTCAAATTGCTAATTTTGCCATTCCTGGAGGCCCCCCTCTATCTCCTAACACCCAGCCCCTTCCCGGGGCATGCTTTCCTTCATGCCCTTATTTGTGGGCGGGGATTGTGTGCACAAACCTATGGCGAATTTGAAACGCGTTGTTAACGTTATAATTTTCAGAAAATCGAAATAAAATACTAACAAAGCATGCCCCGGGTCAAATTGCTAATTTTGCCATTCCTGGAGGCCCCCCTCTATCTCCTAACACCCAGCCCCTTCCCGGGGCATGCTTTCCTTCATGCCCTTATTTGTGGGCGGGGATTGTGTGCACAAACCTATGGCGAATTTGAAACGCGTGTGTTAACGTTATAATTTTCAGAAAATCGAAATAAAATACTAACAAAGCATGCCCCGGGTCAAATTGCTAATTTTGCCATTCCTGGAGGCCCCCCTCTATCTCCTAACACCCAGCCCCTTCCCGGGGCATGCTTTCCTTCATGCCCTTATTTGTGGGCGGGGATTGTGTGCACAAACCTATGGCGAATTTGAAACGCGTGTGTTAACGTTATAATTTTCAGAAAATCGAAATAAAATACTAACAAAGCATGCCCCGGGTCAAATTGCTAATTTTGCCATTCCTGGAGGCCCCCCTCTATCTCCTAACACCCAGCCCCTTCCCGGGGCATGCTTTCCTTCATGCCCTTATTTGTGGGCGGGGATTGTGTGCACAAACCTATGGCGAATTTGAAACGCGTGTGTTAACGTTATAATTTTCAGAAAATCGAAATAAAATACTAACAAAGCATGCCCCGGGTCAAATTGCTAATTTTGCCATTCCTGGAGGCCCCCCTCTATCTCCTAACACCCAGCCCCTTCCCGGGGCATGCTTTCCTTCATGCCCTTATTTGTGGGCGGGGATTGTGTGCACAAACCTATGGCGAATTTGAAACGCGTGTGTTAACGTTATAATTTTCAGAAAATCGAAATAAAATACTAACAAAGCATGCCCCGGGTCAAATTGCTAATTTTGCCATTCCTGGAGGCCCCCCTCTATCTCCTAACACCCAGCCCCTTCCCGGGGCATGCTTTCCTTCATGCCCTTATTTGTGGGCGGGGATTGTGTGCACAAACCTATGGCGAATTTGAAACGCGTGTGTTAACGTTATAATTTTCAGAAAATCGAAATAAAATACTAACAAAGCATGCCCCGGGTCAAATTGCTAATTTTGCCATTCCTGGAGGCCCCCCTCTATCTCCTAACACCCAGCCCCTTCCCGGGGCATGCTTTCCTTCATGCCCTTATTTGTGGGCGGGGATTGTGTGCACAAACCTATGGCGAATTTGAAACGCGTGTGTTAACGTTATAATTTTCAGAAAATCGAAATAAAATACTAACAAAGCATGCCCCGGGTCAAATTGCTAATTTTGCCATTCCTGGAGGCCCCCCTCTATCTCCTAACACCCAGCCCCTTCCCGGGGCATGCTTTCCTTCATGCCCTTATTTGTGGGCGGGGATTGTGTGCACAAACCTATGGCGAATTTGAAACGCGTGTGTTAACGTTATAATTTTCAGAAAATCGAAATAAAATACTAACAAAGCATGCCCCGGGTCAAATTGCTAATTTTGCCATTCCTGGAGGCCCCCCTCTATCTCCTAACACCCAGCCCCTTCCCGGGGCATGCTTTCCTTCATGCCCTTATTTGTGGGCGGGGATTGTGTGCACAAACCTATGGCGAATTTGAAACGCGTGTGTTAACGTTATAATTTTCAGAAAATCGAAATAAAATACTAACAAAGCATGCCCCGGGTCAAATTGCTAATTTTGCCATTCCTGGAGGCCCCCCTCTATCTCCTAACACCCAGCCCCTTCCCGGGGCATGCTTTCCTTCATGCCCTTATTTGTGGGCGGGGATTGTGTGCACAAACCTATGGCGAATTTGAAACGCGTGTGTTAACGTTATAATTTTCAGAAAATCGAAATAAAATACTAACAAAGCATGCCCCGGGTCAAATTGCTAATTTTGCCATTCCTGGAGGCCCCCCTCTATCTCCTAACACCCAGCCCCTTCCCGGGGCATGCTTTCCTTCATGCCCTTATTTGTGGGCGGGGATTGTGTGCACAAACCTATGGCGAATTTGAAACGCGTGTGTTAACGTTATAATTTTCAGAAAATCGAAATAAAATACTAACAAAGCATGCCCCGGGTCAAATTGCTAATTTTGCCATTCCTGGAGGCCCCCCTCTATCTCCTAACACCCAGCCCCTTCCCGGGGCATGCTTTCCTTCATGCCCTTATTTGTGGGCGGGGATTGTGTGCACAAACCTATGGCGAATTTGAAACGCGTGTGTTAACGTTATAATTTTCAGAAAATCGAAATAAAATACTAACAAAGCATGCCCCGGGTCAAATTGCTAATTTTGCCATTCCTGGAGGCCCCCCTCTATCTCCTAACACCCAGCCCCTTCCCGGGGCATGCTTTCCTTCATGCCCTTATTTGTGGGCGGGGATTGTGTGCACAAACCTATGGCGAATTTGAAACGCGTGTGTTAACGTTATAATTTTCAGAAAATCGAAATAAAATACTAACAAAGCATGCCCCGGGTCAAATTGCTAATTTTGCCATTCCTGGAGGCCCCCCTCTATCTCCTAACACCCAGCCCCTTCCCGGGGCATGCTTTCCTTCATGCCCTTATTTGTGGGCGGGGATTGTGTGCACAAACCTATGGCGAATTTGAAACGCGTGTGTTAACGTTATAATTTTCAGAAAATCGAAATAAAATACTAACAAAGCATGCCCCGGGTCAAATTGCTAATTTTGCCATTCCTGGAGGCCCCCCTCTATCTCCTAACACCCAGCCCCTTCCCGGGGCATGCTTTCCTTCATGCCCTTATTTGTGGGCGGGGATTGTGTGCACAAACCTATGGCGAATTTGAAACGCGTGTGTTAACGTTATAATTTTCAGAAAATCGAAATAAAATACTAACAAAGCATGCCCCGGGTCAAATTGCTAATTTTGCCATTCCTGGAGGCCCCCCTCTATCTCCTAACACCCAGCCCCTTCCCGGGGCATGCTTTCCTTCATGCCCTTATTTGTGGGCGGGGATTGTGTGCACAAACCTATGGCGAATTTGAAACGCGTGTGTTAACGTTATAATTTTCAGAAAATCGAAATAAAATACTAACAAAGCATGCCCCGGGTCAAATTGCTAATTTTGCCATTCCTGGAGGCCCCCCTCTATCTCCTAACACCCAGCCCCTTCCCGGGGCATGCTTTCCTTCATGCCCTTATTTGTGGGCGGGGATTGTGTGCACAAACCTATGGCGAATTTGAAACGCGTGTGTTAACGTTATAATTTTCAGAAAATCGAAATAAAATACTAACAAAGCATGCCCCGGGTCAAATTGCTAATTTTGCCATTCCTGGAGGCCCCCCTCTATCTCCTAACACCCAGCCCCTTCCCGGGGCATGCTTTCCTTCATGCCCTTATTTGTGGGCGGGGATTGTGTGCACAAACCTATGGCGAATTTGAAACGCGTGTGTTAACGTTATAATTTTCAGAAAATCGAAATAAAATACTAACAAAGCATGCCCCGGGTCAAATTGCTAATTTTGCCATTCCTGGAGGCCCCCCTCTATCTCCTAACACCCAGCCCCTTCCCGGGGCATGCTTTCCTTCATGCCCTTATTTGTGGGCGGGGATTGTGTGCACAAACCTATGGCGAATTTGAAACGCGTGTGTTAACGTTATAATTTTCAGAAAATCGAAATAAAATACTAACAAAGCATGCCCCGGGTCAAATTGCTAATTTTGCCATTCCTGGAGGCCCCCCTCTATCTCCTAACACCCAGCCCCTTCCCGGGGCATGCTTTCCTTCATGCCCTTATTTGTGGGCGGGGATTGTGTGCACAAACCTATGGCGAATTTGAAACGCGTGTGTTAACGTTATAATTTTCAGAAAATCGAAATAAAATACTAACAAAGCATGCCCCGGGTCAAATTGCTAATTTTGCCATTCCTGGAGGCCCCCCTCTATCTCCTAACACCCAGCCCCTTCCCGGGGCATGCTTTCCTTCATGCCCTTATTTGTGGGCGGGGATTGTGTGCACAAACCTATGGCGAATTTGAAACGCGTGTGTTAACGTTATAATTTTCAGAAAATCGAAATAAAATACTAACAAAGCATGCCCCGGGTCAAATTGCTAATTTTGCCATTCCTGGAGGCCCCCCTCTATCTCCTAACACCCAGCCCCTTCCCGGGGCATGCTTTCCTTCATGCCCTTATTTGTGGGCGGGGATTGTGTGCACAAACCTATGGCGAATTTGAAACGCGTGTGTTAACGTTATAATTTTCAGAAAATCGAAATAAAATACTAACAAAGCATGCCCCGGGTCAAATTGCTAATTTTGCCATTCCTGGAGGCCCCCCTCTATCTCCTAACACCCAGCCCCTTCCCGGGGCATGCTTTCCTTCATGCCCTTATTTGTGGGCGGGGATTGTGTGCACAAACCTATGGCGAATTTGAAACGCGTGTGTTAACGTTATAATTTTCAGAAAATCGAAATAAAATACTAACAAAGCATGCCCCGGGTCAAATTGCTAATTTTGCCATTCCTGGAGGCCCCCCTCTATCTCCTAACACCCAGCCCCTTCCCGGGGCATGCTTTCCTTCATGCCCTTATTTGTGGGCGGGGATTGTGTGCACAAACCTATGGCGAATTTGAAACGCGTGTGTTAACGTTATAATTTTCAGAAAATCGAAATAAAATACTAACAAAGCATGCCCCGGGTCAAATTGCTAATTTTGCCATTCCTGGAGGCCCCCCTCTATCTCCTAACACCCAGCCCCTTCCCGGGGCATGCTTTCCTTCATGCCCTTATTTGTGGGCGGGGATTGTGTGCACAAACCTATGGCGAATTTGAAACGCGTGTGTTAACGTTATAATTTTCAGAAAATCGAAATAAAATACTAACAAAGCATGCCCCGGGTCAAATTGCTAATTTTGCCATTCCTGGAGGCCCCCCTCTATCTCCTAACACCCAGCCCCTTCCCGGGGCATGCTTTCCTTCATGCCCTTATTTGTGGGCGGGGATTGTGTGCACAAACCTATGGCGAATTTGAAACGCGTGTGTTAACGTTATAATTTTCAGAAAATCGAAATAAAATACTAACAAAGCATGCCCCGGGTCAAATTGCTAATTTTGCCATTCCTGGAGGCCCCCCTCTATCTCCTAACACCCAGCCCCTTCCCGGGGCATGCTTTCCTTCATGCCCTTATTTGTGGGCGGGGATTGTGTGCACAAACCTATGGCGAATTTGAAACGCGTGTGTTAACGTTATAATTTTCAGAAAATCGAAATAAAATACTAACAAAGCATGCCCCGGGTCAAATTGCTAATTTTGCCATTCCTGGAGGCCCCCCTCTATCTCCTAACACCCAGCCCCTTCCCGGGGCATGCTTTCCTTCATGCCCTTATTTGTGGGCGGGGATTGTGTGCACAAACCTATGGCGAATTTGAAACGCGTGTGTTAACGTTATAATTTTCAGAAAATCGAAATAAAATACTAACAAAGCATGCCCCGGGTCAAATTGCTAATTTTGCCATTCCTGGAGGCCCCCCTCTATCTCCTAACACCCAGCCCCTTCCCGGGGCATGCTTTCCTTCATGCCCTTATTTGTGGGCGGGGATTGTGTGCACAAACCTATGGCGAATTTGAAACGCGTGTGTTAACGTTATAATTTTCAGAAAATCGAAATAAAATACTAACAAAGCATGCCCCGGGTCAAATTGCTAATTTTGCCATTCCTGGAGGCCCCCCTCTATCTCCTAACACCCAGCCCCTTCCCGGGGCATGCTTTCCTTCATGCCCTTATTTGTGGGCGGGGATTGTGTGCACAAACCTATGGCGAATTTGAAACGCGTGTGTTAACGTTATAATTTTCAGAAAATCGAAATAAAATACTAACAAAGCATGCCCCGGGTCAAATTGCTAATTTTGCCATTCCTGGAGGCCCCCCTCTATCTCCTAACACCCAGCCCCTTCCCGGGGCATGCTTTCCTTCATGCCCTTATTTGTGGGCGGGGATTGTGTGCACAAACCTATGGCGAATTTGAAACGCGTGTGTTAACGTTATAATTTTCAGAAAATCGAAATAAAATACTAACAAAGCATGCCCCGGGTCAAATTGCTAATTTTGCCATTCCTGGAGGCCCCCCTCTATCTCCTAACACCCAGCCCCTTCCCGGGGCATGCTTTCCTTCATGCCCTTATTTGTGGGCGGGGATTGTGTGCACAAACCTATGGCGAATTTGAAACGCGTGTGTTAACGTTATAATTTTCAGAAAATCGAAATAAAATACTAACAAAGCATGCCCCGGGTCAAATTGCTAATTTTGCCATTCCTGGAGGCCCCCCTCTATCTCCTAACACCCAGCCCCTTCCCGGGGCATGCTTTCCTTCATGCCCTTATTTGTGGGCGGGGATTGTGTGCACAAACCTATGGCGAATTTGAAACGCGTGTGTTAACGTTATAATTTTCAGAAAATCGAAATAAAATACTAACAAAGCATGCCCCGGGTCAAATTGCTAATTTTGCCATTCCTGGAGGCCCCCCTCTATCTCCTAACACCCAGCCCCTTCCCGGGGCATGCTTTCCTTCATGCCCTTATTTGTGGGCGGGGATTGTGTGCACAAACCTATGGCGAATTTGAAACGCGTGTGTTAACGTTATAATTTTCAGAAAATCGAAATAAAATACTAACAAAGCATGCCCCGGGTCAAATTGCTAATTTTGCCATTCCTGGAGGCCCCCCTCTATCTCCTAACACCCAGCCCCTTCCCGGGGCATGCTTTCCTTCATGCCCTTATTTGTGGGCGGGGATTGTGTGCACAAACCTATGGCGAATTTGAAACGCGTGTGTTAACGTTATAATTTTCAGAAAATCGAAATAAAATACTAACAAAGCATGCCCCGGGTCAAATTGCTAATTTTGCCATTCCTGGAGGCCCCCCTCTATCTCCTAACACCCAGCCCCTTCCCGGGGCATGCTTTCCTTCATGCCCTTATTTGTGGGCGGGGATTGTGTGCACAAACCTATGGCGAATTTGAAACGCGTGTGTTAACGTTATAATTTTCAGAAAATCGAAATAAAATACTAACAAAGCATGCCCCGGGTCAAATTGCTAATTTTGCCATTCCTGGAGGCCCCCCTCTATCTCCTAACACCCAGCCCCTTCCCGGGGCATGCTTTCCTTCATGCCCTTATTTGTGGGCGGGGATTGTGTGCACAAACCTATGGCGAATTTGAAACGCGTGTGTTAACGTTATAATTTTCAGAAAATCGAAATAAAATACTAACAAAGCATGCCCCGGGTCAAATTGCTAATTTTGCCATTCCTGGAGGCCCCCCTCTATCTCCTAACACCCAGCCCCTTCCCGGGGCATGCTTTCCTTCATGCCCTTATTTGTGGGCGGGGATTGTGTGCACAAACCTATGGCGAATTTGAAACGCGTGTGTTAACGTTATAATTTTCAGAAAATCGAAATAAAATACTAACAAAGCATGCCCCGGGTCAAATTGCTAATTTTGCCATTCCTGGAGGCCCCCCTCTATCTCCTAACACCCAGCCCCTTCCCGGGGCATGCTTTCCTTCATGCCCTTATTTGTGGGCGGGGATTGTGTGCACAAACCTATGGCGAATTTGAAACGCGTGTGTTAACGTTATAATTTTCAGAAAATCGAAATAAAATACTAACAAAGCATGCCCCGGGTCAAATTGCTAATTTTGCCATTCCTGGAGGCCCCCCTCTATCTCCTAACACCCAGCCCCTTCCCGGGGCATGCTTTCCTTCATGCCCTTATTTGTGGGCGGGGATTGTGTGCACAAACCTATGGCGAATTTGAAACGCGTGTGTTAACGTTATAATTTTCAGAAAATCGAAATAAAATACTAACAAAGCATGCCCCGGGTCAAATTGCTAATTTTGCCATTCCTGGAGGCCCCCCTCTATCTCCTAACACCCAGCCCCTTCCCGGGGCATGCTTTCCTTCATGCCCTTATTTGTGGGCGGGGATTGTGTGCACAAACCTATGGCGAATTTGAAACGCGTGTGTTAACGTTATAATTTTCAGAAAATCGAAATAAAATACTAACAAAGCATGCCCCGGGTCAAATTGCTAATTTTGCCATTCCTGGAGGCCCCCCTCTATCTCCTAACACCCAGCCCCTTCCCGGGGCATGCTTTCCTTCATGCCATTATTTGTGGGCGGGGATTGTGTGCACAAACCTATGGCGAATTTGAAACGCGTGTGTTAACGTTATAATTTTCAGAAAATCGAAATAAAATACTAACAAAGCATGCCCCGGGTCAAATTGCTAATTTTGCCATTCCTGGAGGCCCCCCTCTATCTCCTAACACCCAGCCCCTTCCCGGGGCATGCTTTCCTTCATGCCCTTATTTGTGGGCGGGGATTGTGTGCACAAACCTATGGCGAATTTGAAACGCGTGTGTTAACGTTATAATTTTCAGAAAATCGAAATAAAATACTAACAAAGCATGCCCCGGGTCAAATTGCTAATTTTGCCATTCCTGGAGGCCCCCCTCTATCTCCTAACACCCAGCCCCTTCCCGGGGCATGCTTTCCTTCATGCCCTTATTTGTGGGCGGGGATTGTGTGCACAAACCTATGGCGAATTTGAAACGCGTGTGTTAACGTTATAATTTTCAGAAAATCGAAATAAAATACTAACAAAGCATGCCCCGGGTCAAATTGCTAATTTTGCCATTCCTGGAGGCCCCCCTCTATCTCCTAACACCCAGCCCCTTCCCGGGGCATGCTTTCCTTCATGCCCTTATTTGTGGGCGGGGATTGTGTGCACAAACCTATGGCGAATTTGAAACGCGTGTGTTAACGTTATAATTTTCAGAAAATCGAAATAAAATACTAACAAAGCATGCCCCGGGTCAAATTGCTAATTTTGCCATTCCTGGAGGCCCCCCTCTATCTCCTAACACCCAGCCCCTTCCCGGGGCATGCTTTCCTTCATGCCCTTATTTGTGGGCGGGGATTGTGTGCACAAACCTATGGCGAATTTGAAACGCGTGTGTTAACGTTATAATTTTCAGAAAATCGAAATAAAATACTAACAAAGCATGCCCCGGGTCAAATTGCTAATTTTGCCATTCCTGGAGGCCCCCCTCTATCTCCTAACACCCAGCCCCTTCCCGGGGCATGCTTTCCTTCATGCCCTTATTTGTGGGCGGGGATTGTGTGCACAAACCTATGGCGAATTTGAAACGCGTGTGTTAACGTTATAATTTTCAGAAAATCGAAATAAAATACTAACAAAGCATGCCCCGGGTCAAATTGCTAATTTTGCCATTCCTGGAGGCCCCCCTCTATCTCCTAACACCCAGCCCCTTCCCGGGGCATGCTTTCCTTCATGCCCTTATTTGTGGGCGGGGATTGTGTGCACAAACCTATGGCGAATTTGAAACGCGTGTGTTAACGTTATAATTTTCAGAAAATCGAAATAAAATACTAACAAAGCATGCCCCGGGTCAAATTGCTAATTTTGCCATTCCTGGAGGCCCCCCTCTATCTCCTAACACCCAGCCCCTTCCCGGGGCATGCTTTCCTTCATGCCCTTATTTGTGGGCGGGGATTGTGTGCACAAACCTATGGCGAATTTGAAACGCGTGTGTTAACGTTATAATTTTCAGAAAATCGAAATAAAATACTAACAAAGCATGCCCCGGGTCAAATTGCTAATTTTGCCATTCCTGGAGGCCCCCCTCTATCTCCTAACACCCAGCCCCTTCCCGGGGCATGCTTTCCTTCATGCCCTTATTTGTGGGCGGGGATTGTGTGCACAAACCTATGGCGAATTTGAAACGCGTGTGTTAACGTTATAATTTTCAGAAAATCGAAATAAAATACTAACAAAGCATGCCCCGGGTCAAATTGCTAATTTTGCCATTCCTGGAGGCCCCCCTCTATCTCCTAACACCCAGCCCCTTCCCGGGGCATGCTTTCCTTCATGCCCTTATTTGTGGGCGGGGATTGTGTGCACAAACCTATGGCGAATTTGAAACGCGTGTGTTATCGTTATAATTTTCAGAAAATCGAAATAAAATACTAACAAAGCATGCCCCGGGTCAAATTGCTAATTTTGCCATTCCTGGAGGCCCCCCTCTATCTCCTAACACCCAGCCCCTTCCCGGGGCATGCTTTCCTTCATGCCCTTATTTGTGGGCGGGGATTGTGTGCACAAACCTATGGCGAATTTGAAACGCGTGTGTTAACGTTATAATTTTCAGAAAATCGAAATAAAATACTAACAAAGCATGCCCCGGGTCAAATTGCTAATTTTGCCATTCCTGGAGGCCCCCCTCTATCTCCTAACACCCAGCCCCTTCCCGGGGCATGCTTTCCTTCATGCCTGCCCTTTTTTGTGGGCGAGGGTTTGTGTGCACAAAACCTATGGCGAATTTGAAACGCGTGTGTTAACGTTATAATTTTCGGAAAATCGAAATAAAATACTAACAAAGCATGCCCCGGGTCAAATTGCTAATTTTGCCATTCCTGGAGGCCCCCCTCTATCTCCTAACACCCAGCCCCTTCCCGGGGCATGCTTTCCTTCATGCCCTTATTTGTGGGCGGGGATTGTGTGCACAAACCTATGGCGAATTTGAAACGCGTGTGTTAACGTTATAATTTTCAGAAAATCGAAATAAAATACTAACAAAGCATGCCCCGGGTCAAATTGCTAATTTTGCCATTCCTGGAGGCCCCCCTCTATCTCCTAACACCCAGCCCCTTCCCGGGGCATGCTTTCCTTCATGCCCTTATTTGTGGGCGGGGATTGTGTGCACAAACCTATGGCGAATTTGAAATGCGTGTGTTAACGTTATAATTTTCAGAAAATCGAAATAAAATACTAACAAAGCATGCCCCGGGTCAAATTGCTAATTTTGCCATTCCTGGAGGCCCCCCTCTATCTCCTAACACCCAGCCCCTTCCCGGGGCATGCTTTCCTTCATGCCCTTATTTGTGGGCGGGGATTGTGTGCACAAACCTATGGCGAATTTGAAACGCGTGTGTTAACGTTATAATTTTCAGAAAATCGAAATAAAATACTAACAAAGCATGCCCCGGGTCAAATTGCTAATTTTGCCATTCCTGGAGGCCCCCCTCTATCTCCTAACACCCAGCCCCTTCCCGGGGCATGCTTTCCTTCATGCCCTTATTTGTGGGCGGGGATTGTGTGCACAAACCTATGGCGAATTTGAAATGCGTGTGTTAACGTTATAATTTTCAGAAAATCGAAATAAAATACTAACAAAGCATGCCCCGGGTCAAATTGCTAATTTTGCCATTCCTGGAGGCCCCCCTCTATCTCCTAACACCCAGCCCCTTCCCGGGGCATGCTTTCCTTCATGCCCTTATTTGTGGGCGGGGATTGTGTGCACAAACCTATGGCGAATTTGAAACGCGTGTGTTAACGTTATAATTTTCAGAAAATCGAAATAAAATACTAACAAAGCATGCCCCGGGTCAAATTGCTAATTTTGCCATTCCTGGAGGCCCCCCTCTATCTCCTAACACCCAGCCCCTTCCCGGGGCATGCTTTCCTTCATGCCCTTATTTGTGGGCGGGGATTGTGTGCACAAACCTATGGCGAATTTGAAACGCGTGTGTTAACGTTATAATTTTCAGAAAATCGAAATAAAATACTAACAAAGCATGCCCCGGGTCAAATTGCTAATTTTGCCATTCCTGGAGGCCCCCCTCTATCTCCTAACACCCAGCCCCTTCCCGGGGCATGCTTTCCTTCATGCCCTTATTTGTGGGCGGGGATTGTGTGCACAAACCTATGGCGAATTTGAAACGCCATATAAGATATAAGCATGCCCCGGGAAGGGGCTGGGTGTTAGGAGATAGAGGGGGGCCTCCAGGAATGGCAAAATTAGCAATTTGACCCGGGGCATGCTTTGTTAGTATTTTATTTCGATTTTCTGAAAATTATAACGTTAACACACGCGTTTCAAATTCGCCATAGGTTTGTGCACACAATCCCCGCCCACAAATAAGGGCATGAAGAAAAGCATGCCCCGGGAAGGGGCTGGGTGTTAGGAGATAGAGGGGGGCCTCCAGGAATGGCAAAATTAGCAATTTGACCCGGGGCATGCTTTGTTAGTATTTTATTTCGATTTTCTGAAAATTATAACGTTAACACACGCGTTTCAAATTCGCCATAGGTTTGTGCACACAATCCCCGCCCACAAATAAGGGCATGAAGGAAAGCATGCCCCGGGAAGGGGCTGGGTGTTAGGAGATAGAGGGGGGCCTCCAGGAATGGCAAAATTAGCAATTTGACCCGGGGCATGCTTTGTTAGTATTTTATTTTGATTTTCTGAAAATTATAACGTTAACACACGCGTTTCAAATTCGCCATAGGTTTGTGCACACAATCCCCGCCCACAAATAAGGGCATGAAGGAAAGCATGCCCCGGGAAGGGGCTGGGTGTTAGGAGATAGAGGGGGGCCTCCAGGAATGGCAAAATTAGCAATTTGACCCGGGGCATGCTTTGTTAGTATTTTATTTCGATTTTCTGAAAATTATAACGTTAACACACGCGTTTCAAATTCGCCATAGGTTTGTGCACACAATCCCCGCCCACAAATAAGGGCATGAAGGAAAGCATGCCCCGGGAAGGGGCTGGGTGTTAGGAGATAGAGGGGGGCCTCCAGGAATGGCAAAATTAGCAATTTGACCCGGGGCATGCTTTGTTAGTATTTTATTTCGATTTTCTGAAAATTATAACGTTAACACACGCGTTTCAAATTCGCCATAGGTTTGTGCACACAATCCCCGCCCACAAATAAGGGCATGAAGGAAAGCATGCCCCGGGAAGGGGCTGGGTGTTAGGAGATAGAGGGGGGCCTCCAGGAATGGCAAAATTAGCAATTTGACCCGGGGCATGCTTTGTTAGTATTTTATTTCGATTTTCTGAAAATTATAACGTTAACACACGCGTTTCAAATTCGCCATAGGTTTGTGCACACAATCCCCGCCCACAAATAAGGGCATGAAGGAAAGCATGCCCCGGGAAGGGGCTGGGTGTTAGGAGATAGAGGGGGGCCTCCAGGAATGGCAAAATTAGCAATTTGACCCGGGGCATGCTTTGTTAGTATTTTATTTCGATTTTCTGAAAATTATAACGTTAACACACGCGTTTCAAATTCGCCATAGGTTTGTGCACACAATCCCCGCCCACAAATAAGGGCATGAAGGAAAGCATGCCCCGGGAAGGGGCTGGGTGTTAGGAGATAGAGGGGGGCCTCCAGGAATGGCAAAATTAGCAATTTGACCCGGGGCATGCTTTGTTAGTATTTTATTTCGATTTTCTGAAAATTATAACGTTAACACACGCGTTTCAAATTCGCCATAGGTTTGTGCACACAATCCCCGCCCACAAATAAGGGCATGAAGGAAAGCATGCCCCGGGAAGGGGCTGGGTGTTAGGAGATAGAGGGGGGCCTCCAGGAATGGCAAAATTAGCAATTTGACCCGGGGCATGCTTTGTTAGTATTTTATTTCGATTTTCTGAAAATTATAACGTTAACACACGCGTTTCAAATTCGCCATAGGTTTGTGCACACAATCCCCGCCCACAAATAAGGGCATGAAGGAAAGCATGCCCCGGAAAGGGGCTGGGTGTTAGGAGATAGAGGGGGGCCTCCAGGAATGGCAAAATTAGCAATTTGACCCGGGGCATGCTTTGTTAGTATTTTATTTCGATTTTCTGAAAATTATAACGTTAACACACGCGTTTCAAATTCGCCATAGGTTTGTGCACACAATCCCCGCCCACAAATAAGGGCATGAAGGAAAGCATGCCCCGGGAAGGGGCTGGGTGTTAGGAGATAGAGGGGGGCCTCCAGGAATGGCAAAATTAGCAATTTGACCCGGGGCATGCTTTGTTAGTATTTTATTTCGATTTTCTGAAAATTATAACGTTAACACACGCGTTTCAAATTCGCCATAGGTTTGTGCACACAATCCCCGCCCACAAATAAGGGCATGAAGGAAAGCATGCCCCGGGAAGGGGCTGGGTGTTAGGAGATAGAGGGGGGCCTCCAGGAATGGCAAAATTAGCAATTTGACCCGGGGCATGCTTTGTTAGTATTTTATTTCGATTTTCTAAAAATTATAACGTTAACACACGCCTTTCAAATTCGCCATAGGTTTGTGCACACAATCCCCGCCCACAAATAAGGGCATGAAGGAAAGCATGCCCCGGGAAGGGGCTGGGTGTTAGGAGACAGAGGGGGGCCTCCAGGAATGGCAAAATTAGCAATTTGACGCGGGGCATGCTTTGTTAGTATTTTATTTCGATTTTCTGAAAATTATAAGGTTAACACACGCGTTTAAAATTCGCCATAGGTTTGTGCACACAATCCCCGCCCACAAATAAGGGCATGAAGGAAAGCATGCCCCGGGAAGGGGCTGGGTGTTAGGAGATAGAGGGGGGCCTCCAGGAATGGCAAAATTAGCAATTTGACCCGGGGCATGCTTTGTTAGTATTTTATTTCGATTTTCTGAAAATTATAACGTTAACACACGCGTTTCAAATTCGCCATAGGTTTGTGCACACAATCCCCGCCCACAAATAAGGGCATGAAGGAAAGCATGCCCCGGGAAGGGGCTGGGTGTTAGGAGATAGAGGGGGGCCTCCAGGAATGGCAAAATTAGCAATTTGACCCGGGGCATGCTTTGTTAGTATTTTATTTCGATTTTCTGAAAATTATAACGTTAACACACGCGTTTCAAATTCGCCATAGGTTTGTGCACACAATCCCCGCCCACAAATAAGGGCATGAAGGAAAGCATGCCCCGGGAAGGGGCTGGGTGTTAGGAGATAGAGGGGGGCCTCCAGGAATGGCAAAATTAGCAATTTGACCCGGGGCATGCTTTGTTAGTATTTTATTTCGATTTTCTGAAACACACGCGTTTCAAATTCGCCATAGGTTTGTGCACACAATCCCCGCCCACAAATAAGGGCATGAAGGAAAGCATGCCCCGGGAAGGGGCTGGGTGTTAGGAGATAGAGGGGGGCCTCCAGGAATGGCAAAATTAGCAATTTGACCCGGGGCATGCTTTGTTAGTATTTTATTTCGATTTTCTGAAAATTATAACGTTAACACACGCGTTTCAAATTCGCCATAGGTTTGTGCACACAATCCCCGCCCACAAATAAGGGCATGAAGGAAAGCATGCCCCGGGAAGGGGCTGGGTGTTAGGAGATAGAGGGGGGCCTCCAGGAATGGCAAAATTAGCAATTTGACCCGGGGCATGCTTTGTTAGTATTTTATTTCGATTTTCTGAAAATTATAACGTTAACACACGCGTTTCAAATTCGCCATAGGTTTGTGCACACAATCCCCGCCCACAAATAAGGGCATGAAGGAAAGCATGCCCCGGGAAGGGGCTGGGTGTTAGGAGATAGAGGGGGGCCTCCAGGAATGGCAAAATTAGCAATTTGACCCGGGGCATGCTTTGTTAGTATTTTATTTCGATTTTCTGAAAATTATAACGTTAACACACGCGTTTCAAATTCGCCATAGGTTTGTGCACACAATCCCCGCCCACAAATAAGGGCATGAAGGAAAGCATGCCCCGGGAAGGGGCTGGGTGTTAGGAGATAGAGGGGGGCCTCCAGGAATGGCAAAATTAGCAATTTGACCCGGGGCATGCTTTGTTAGTATTTTATTTCGATTTTCTGAAAATTATAACGTTAACACACGCGTTTCAAATTCGCCATAGGTTTGTGCACACAATCCCCGCCCACAAATAAGGGCATGAAGGAAAGCATGCCCCGGGAAGGGGCTGGGTGTTAGGAGATAGAGGGGGGCCTCCAGGAATGGCAAAATTAGCAATTTGACCCGGGGCATGCTTTGTTAGTATTTTATTTCGATTTTCTGAAAATTATAACGTTAACACACGCGTTTCAAATTCGCCATAGGTTTGTGCACACAATCCCCGCCCACAAATAAGGGCATGAAGGAAAGCATGCCCCGGGAAGGGGCTGGGTGTTAGGAGATAGAGGGGGGCCTCCAGGAATGGCAAAATTAGCAATTTGACCCGGGGCATGCTTTGTTAGTATTTTATTTCGATTTTCTGAAAATTATAACGTTAACACACGCGTTTCAAATTCGCCATAGGTTTGTGCACACAATCCCCGCCCACAAATAAGGGCATGAAGGAAAGCATGCCCCGGGAAGGGGCTGGGTGTTAGGAGATAGAGGGGGGCCTCCAGGAATGGCAAAATTAGCAATTTGACCCGGGGCATGCTTTGTTAGTATTTTATTTCGATTTTCTGAAAATTATAACGTTAACACACGCGTTTCAAATTCGCCATAGGTTTGTGCACACAATCCCCGCCCACAAATAAGGGCATGAAGGAAAGCATGCCCCGGGAAGGGGCTGGGTGTTAGGAGATAGAGGGGGGCCTCCAGGAATGGCAAAATTAGCAATTTGACCCGGGGCATGCTTTGTTAGTATTTTATTTCGATTTTCTGAAAATTATAACGTTAACACACGCGTTTCAAATTCGCCATAGGTTTGTGCACACAATCCCCGCCCACAAATAAGGGCATGAAGGAAAGCATGCCCCGGGAAGGGGCTGGGTGTTAGGAGATAGAGGGGGGCCTCCAGGAATGGCAAAATTAGCAATTTGACCCGGGGCATGCTTTGTTAGTATTTTATTTCGATTTTCTGAAAATTATAACGTTAACACACGCGTTTCAAATTCGCCATAGGTTTGTGCACACAATCCCCGCCCACAAATAAGGGCATGAAGGAAAGCATGCCCCGGGAAGGGGCTGGGTGTTAGGAGATAGAGGGGGGCCTCCAGGAATGGCAAAATTAGCAATTTGACCCGGGGCATGCTTTGTTAGTATTTTATTTCGATTTTCTGAAAATTATAACGTTAACACACGCGTTTCAAATTCGCCATAGGTTTGTGCACACAATCCCCGCCCACAAATAAGGGCATGAAGGAAAGCATGCCCCGGGAAGGGGCTGGGTGTTAGGAGACAGAGGGGGGCCTCCAGGAATGGCAAAATTAGCAATTTGACCCGGGGCATGCTTTGTTAGTATTTTATTTCGATTTTCTGAAAATTATAACGTTAACACACGCGTTTCAAATTCGCCATAGGTTTGTGCACACAATCCCCGCCCACAAATAAGGGCATGAAGGAAAGCATGCCCCGGGAAGGGGCTGGGTGTTAGGAGATAGAGGGGGGCCTCCAGGAATGGCAAAATTAGCAATTTGACCCGGGGCATGCTTTGTTAGTATTTTATTTCGATTTTCTGAAAATTATAACGTTAACACACGCGTTTCAAATTCGCCATAGGTTTGTGCACACAATCCCCGCCCACAAATAAGGGCATGAAGGAAAGCATGCCCCGGGAAGGGGCTGGGTGTTAGGAGATAGAGGGGGGCCTCCAGGAATGGCAAAATTAGCAATTTGACCCGGGGCATGCTTTGTTAGTATTTTATTTCGATTTTCTGAAAATTATAACGTTAACACACGCGTTTCAAATTCGCCATAGGTTTGTGCACACAATCCCCGCCCACAAATAAGGGCATGAAGGAAAGCATGCCCCGGGAAGGGGCTGGGTGTTAGGAGATAGAGGGGGGCCTCCAGGAATGGCAAAATTAGCAATTTGACCCGGGGCATGCTTTGTTAGTATTTTATTTCGATTTTCTGAAAATTATAACGTTAACACACGCGTTTCAAATTCGCCATAGGTTTGTGCACACAATCCCCGCCCACAAATAAGGGCATGAAGGAAAGCATGCCCCGGGAAGGGGCTGGGTGTTAGGAGATAGAGGGGGGCCTCCAGGAATGGCAAAATTAGCAATTTGACCCGGGGCATGCTTTGTTAGTATTTTATTTCGATTTTCTGAAAATTATAACGTTAACACACGCGTTTCAAATTCGCCATAGGTTTGTGCACACAATCCCCGCCCACAAATAAGGGCATGAAGGAAAGCATGCCCCGGGAAGGGGCTGGGTGTTAGGAGATAGAGGGGGGCCTCCAGGAATGGCAAAATTAGCAATTTGACCCGGGGCATGCTTTGTTAGTATTTTATTTCGATTTTCTGAAAATTATAACGTTAACACACGCGTTTCAAATTCGCCATAGGTTTGTGCACACAATCCCCGCCCACAAATAAGGGCATGAAGGAAAGCATGCCCCGGGAAGGGGCTGGGTGTTAGGAGATAGAGGGGGGCCTCCAGGAATGGCAAAATTAGCAATTTGACCCGGGGCATGCTTTGTTAGTATTTTATTTCGATTTTCTGAAAATTATAACGTTAACACACGCGTTTCAAATTCGCCATAGGTTTGTGCACACAATCCCCGCCCACAAATAAGGGCATGAAGGAAAGCATGCCCCGGGAAGGGGCTGGGTGTTAGGAGATAGAGGGGGGCCTCCAGGAATGGCAAAATTAGCAATTTGACCCGGGGCATGCTTTGTTAGTATTTTATTTCGATTTTCTGAAAATTATAACGTTAACACACGCGTTTCAAATTCGCCATAGGTTTGTGCACACAATCCCCGCCCACAAATAAGGGCATGAAGGAAAGCATGCCCCGGGAAGGGGCTGGGTGTTAGGAGATAGAGGGGGGCCTCCAGGAATGGCAAAATTAGCAATTTGACCCGGGGCATGCTTTGTTAGTATTTTATTTCGATTTTCTGAAAATTATAACGTTAACACACGCGTTTCAAATTCGCCATAGGTTTGTGCACACAATCCCCGCCCACAAATAAGGGCATGAAGGAAAGCATGCCCCGGGAAGGGGCTGGGTGTTAGGAGATAGAGGGGGGCCTCCAGGAATGGCAAAATTAGCAATTTGACCCGGGGCATGCTTTGTTAGTATTTTATTTCGATTTTCTGAAAATTATAACGTTAACACACGCGTTTCAAATTCGCCATAGGTTTGTGCACACAATCCCCGCCCACAAATAAGGGCATGAAGGAAAGCATGCCCCGGGAAGGGGCTGGGTGTTAGGAGATAGAGGGGGGCCTCCAGGAATGGCAAAATTAGCAATTTGACCCGGGGCATGCTTTGTTAGTATTTTATTTCGATTTTCTGAAAATTATAACGTTAACACACGCGTTTCAAATTCGCCATAGGTTTGTGCACACAATCCCCGCCCACAAATAAGGGCATGAAGGAAAGCATGCCCCGGGAAGGGGCTGGGTGTTAGGAGATAGAGGGGGGCCTCCAGGAATGGCAAAATTAGCAATTTGACCCGGGGCATGCTTTGTTAGTATTTTATTTCGATTTTCTGAAAATTATAACGTTAACACACGCGTTTCAAATTCGCCATAGGTTTGTGCACACAATCCCCGCCCACAAATAAGGGCATGAAGGAAAGCATGCCCCGGGAAGGGGCTGGGTGTTAGGAGATAGAGGGGGGCCTCCAGGAATGGCAAAATTAGCAATTTGACCCGGGGCATGCTTTGTTAGTATTTTATTTCGATTTTCTGAAAATTATAACGTTAACACACGCGTTTCAAATTCGCCATAGGTTTGTGCACACAATCCCCGCCCACAAATAAGGGCATGAAGGAAAGCATGCCCCGGGAAGGGGCTGGGTGTTAGGAGATAGAGGGGGGCCTCCAGGAATGGCAAAATTAGCAATTTGACCCGGGGCATGCTTTGTTAGTATTTTATTTCGATTTTCTGAAAATTATAACGTTAACACACGCGTTTCAAATTCGCCATAGGTTTGTGCACACAATCCCCGCCCACAAATAAGGGCATGAAGGAAAGCATGCCCCGGGAAGGGGCTGGGTGTTAGGAGATAGAGGGGGGCCTCCAGGAATGGCAAAATTAGCAATTTGACCCGGGGCATGCTTTGTTAGTATTTTATTTCGATTTTCTGAAAATTATAACGTTAACACACGCGTTTCAAATTCGCCATAGGTTTGTGCACACAATCCCCGCCCACAAATAAGGGCATGAAGGAAAGCATGCCCCGGGAAGGGGCTGGGTGTTAGGAGATAGAGGGGGGCCTCCAGGAATGGCAAAATTAGCAATTTGACCCGGGGCATGCTTTGTTAGTATTTTATTTCGATTTTCTGAAAATTATAACGTTAACACACGCGTTTCAAATTCGCCATAGGTTTGTGCACACAATCCCCGCCCACAAATAAGGGCATGAAGGAAAGCATGCCCCGGGAAGGGGCTGGGTGTTAGGAGATAGAGGGGGGCCTCCAGGAATGGCAAAATTAGCAATTTGACCCGGGGCATGCTTTGTTAGTATTTTATTTCGATTTTCTGAAAATTATAACGTTAACACACGCGTTTCAAATTCGCCATAGGTTTGTGCACACAATCCCCGCCCACAAATAAGGGCATGAAGGAAAGCATGCCCCGGGAAGGGGCTGGGTGTTAGGAGATAGAGGGGGGCCTCCAGGAATGGCAAAATTAGCAATTTGACCCGGGGCATGCTTTGTTAGTATTTTATTTCGATTTTCTGAAAATTATAACGTTAACACACGCGTTTCAAATTCGCCATAGGTTTGTGCACACAATCCCCGCCCACAAATAAGGGCATGAAGGAAAGCATGCCCCGGGAAGGGGCTGGGTGTTAGGAGATAGAGGGGGGCCTCCAGGAATGGCAAAATTAGCAATTTGACCCGGGGCATGCTTTGTTAGTATTTTATTTCGATTTTCTGAAAATTATAACGTTAACACACGCGTTTCAAATTCGCCATAGGTTTGTGCACACAATCCCCGCCCACAAATAAGGGCATGAAGGAAAGCATGCCCCGGGAAGGGGCTGGGTGTTAGGAGATAGAGGGGGGCCTCCAGGAATGGCAAAATTAGCAATTTGACCCGGGGCATGCTTTGTTAGTATTTTATTTCGATTTTCTGAAAATTATAACGTTAACACACGCGTTTCAAATTCGCCATAGGTTTGTGCACACAATCCCCGCCCACAAATAAGGGCATGAAGGAAAGCATGCCCCGGGAAGGGGCTGGGTGTTAGGAGATAGAGGGGGGCCTCCAGGAATGGCAAAATTAGCAATTTGACCCGGGGCATGCTTTGTTAGTATTTTATTTCGATTTTCTGAAAATTATAACGTTAACACACGCGTTTCAAATTCGCCATAGGTTTGTGCACACAATCCCCGCCCACAAATAAGGGCATGAAGGAAAGCATGCCCCGGGAAGGGGCTGGGTGTTAGGAGATAGAGGGGGGCCTCCAGGAATGGCAAAATTAGCAATTTGACCCGGGGCATGCTTTGTTAGTATTTTATTTCGATTTTCTGAAAATTATAACGTTAACACACGCGTTTCAAATTCGCCATAGGTTTGTGCACACAATCCCCGCCCACAAATAAGGGCATGAAGGAAAGCATGCCCCGGGAAGGGGCTGGGTGTTAGGAGATAGAGGGGGGCCTCCAGGAATGGCAAAATTAGCAATTTGACCCGGGGCATGCTTTGTTAGTATTTTATTTCGATTTTCTGAAAATTATAACGTTAACACACGCGTTTCAAATTCGCCATAGGTTTGTGCACACAATCCCCGCCCACAAATAAGGGCATGAAGGAAAGCATGCCCCGGGAAGGGGCTGGGTGTTAGGAGATAGAGGGGGGCCTCCAGGAATGGCAAAATTAGCAATTTGACCCGGGGCATGCTTTGTTAGTATTTTATTTCGATTTTCTGAAAATTATAACGTTAACACACGCGTTTCAAATTCGCCATAGGTTTGTGCACACAATCCCCGCCCACAAATAAGGGCATGAAGGAAAGCATGCCCCGGGAAGGGGCTGGGTGTTAGGAGATAGAGGGGGGCCTCCAGGAATGGCAAAATTAGCAATTTGACCCGGGGCATGCTTTGTTAGTATTTTATTTCGATTTTCTGAAAATTATAACGTTAACACACGCGTTTCAAATTCGCCATAGGTTTGTGCACACAATCCCCGCCCACAAATAAGGGCATGAAGGAAAGCATGCCCCGGGAAGGGGCTGGGTGTTAGGAGATAGAGGGGGGCCTCCAGGAATGGCAAAATTAGCAATTTGACCCGGGGCATGCTTTGTTAGTATTTTATTTCGATTTTCTGAAAATTATAACGTTAACACACGCGTTTCAAATTCGCCATAGGTTTGTGCACACAATCCCCGCCCACAAATAAGGGCATGAAGGAAAGCATGCCCCGGGAAGGGGCTGGGTGTTAGGAGATAGAGGGGGGCCTCCAGGAATGGCAAAATTAGCAATTTGACCCGGGGCATGCTTTGTTAGTATTTTATTTCGATTTTCTGAAAATTATAACGTTAACACACGCGTTTCAAATTCGCCATAGGTTTGTGCACACAATCCCCGCCCACAAATAAGGGCATGAAGGAAAGCATGCCCCGGGAAGGGGCTGGGTGTTAGGAGATAGAGGGGGGCCTCCAGGAATGGCAAAATTAGCAATTTGACCCGGGGCATGCTTTGTTAGTATTTTATTTCGATTTTCTGAAAATTATAACGTTAACACACGCGTTTCAAATTCGCCATAGGTTTGTGCACACAATCCCCGCCCACAAATAAGGGCATGAAGGAAAGCATGCCCCGGGAAGGGGCTGGGTGTTAGGAGATAGAGGGGGGCCTCCAGGAATGGCAAAATTAGCAATTTGACCCGGGGCATGCTTTGTTAGTATTTTATTTCGATTTTCTGAAAATTATAACGTTAACACACGCGTTTCAAATTCGCCATAGGTTTGTGCACACAATCCCCGCCCACAAATAAGGGCATGAAGGAAAGCATGCCCCGGGAAGGGGCTGGGTGTTAGGAGATAGAGGGGGGCCTCCAGGAATGGCAAAATTAGCAATTTGACCCGGGGCATGCTTTGTTAGTATTTTATTTCGATTTTCTGAAAATTATAACGTTAACACACGCGTTTCAAATTCGCCATAGGTTTGTGCACACAATCCCCGCCCACAAATAAGGGCATGAAGGAAAGCATGCCCCGGGAAGGGGCTGGGTGTTAGGAGATAGAGGGGGGCCTCCAGGAATGGCAAAATTAGCAATTTGACCCGGGGCATGCTTTGTTAGTATTTTATTTCGATTTTCTGAAAATTATAACGTTAACACACGCGTTTCAAATTCGCCATAGGTTTGTGCACACAATCCCCGCCCACAAATAAGGGCATGAAGGAAAGCATGCCCCGGGAAGGGGCTGGGTGTTAGGAGATAGAGGGGGGCCTCCAGGAATGGCAAAATTAGCAATTTGACCCGGGGCATGCTTTGTTAGTATTTTATTTCGATTTTCTGAAAATTATAACGTTAACACACGCGTTTCAAATTCGCCATAGGTTTGTGCACACAATCCCCGCCCACAAATAAGGGCATGAAGGAAAGCATGCCCCGGGAAGGGGCTGGGTGTTAGGAGATAGAGGGGGGCCTCCAGGAATGGCAAAATTAGCAATTTGACCCGGGGCATGCTTTGTTAGTATTTTATTTCGATTTTCTGAAAATTATAACGTTAACACACGCGTTTCAAATTCGCCATAGGTTTGTGCACACAATCCCCGCCCACAAATAAGGGCATGAAGGAAAGCATGCCCCGGGAAGGGGCTGGGTGTTAGGAGATAGAGGGGGGCCTCCAGGAATGGCAAAATTAGCAATTTGACCCGGGGCATGCTTTGTTAGTATTTTATTTCGATTTTCTGAAAATTATAACGTTAACACACGCGTTTCAAATTCGCCATAGGTTTGTGCACACAATCCCCGCCCACAAATAAGGGCATGAAGGAAAGCATGCCCCGGGAAGGGGCTGGGTGTTAGGAGATAGAGGGGGGCCTCCAGGAATGGCAAAATTAGCAATTTGACCCGGGGCATGCTTTGTTAGTATTTTATTTCGATTTTCTGAAAATTATAACGTTAACACACGCGTTTCAAATTCGCCATAGGTTTGTGCACACAATCCCCGCCCACAAATAAGGGCATGAAGGAAAGCATGCCCCGGGAAGGGGCTGGGTGTTAGGAGATAGAGGGGGGCCTCCAGGAATGGCAAAATTAGCAATTTGACCCGGGGCATGCTTTGTTAGTATTTTATTTCGATTTTCTGAAAATTATAACGTTAACACACGCGTTTCAAATTCGCCATAGGTTTGTGCACACAATCCCCGCCCACAAATAAGGGCATGAAGGAAAGCATGCCCCGGGAAGGGGCTGGGTGTTAGGAGATAGAGGGGGGCCTCCAGGAATGGCAAAATTAGCAATTTGACCCGGGGCATGCTTTGTTAGTATTTTATTTCGATTTTCTGAAAATTATAACGTTAACACACGCGTTTCAAATTCGCCATAGGTTTGTGCACACAATCCCCGCCCACAAATAAGGGCATGAAGGAAAGCATGCCCCGGGAAGGGGCTGGGTGTTAGGAGATAGAGGGGGGCCTCCAGGAATGGCAAAATTAGCAATTTGACCCGGGGCATGCTTTGTTAGTATTTTATTTCGATTTTCTGAAAATTATAACGTTAACACACGCGTTTCAAATTCGCCATAGGTTTGTGCACACAATCCCCGCCCACAAATAAGGGCATGAAGGAAAGCATGCCCCGGGAAGGGGCTGGGTGTTAGGAGATAGAGGGGGGCCTCCAGGAATGGCAAAATTAGCAATTTGACCCGGGGCATGCTTTGTTAGTATTTTATTTCGATTTTCTGAAAATTATAACGTTAACACACGCGTTTCAAATTCGCCATAGGTTTGTGCACACAATCCCCGCCCACAAATAAGGGCATGAAGGAAAGCATGCCCCGGGAAGGGGCTGGGTGTTAGGAGATAGAGGGGGGCCTCCAGGAATGGCAAAATTAGCAATTTGACCCGGGGCATGCTTTGTTAGTATTTTATTTCGATTTTCTGAAAATTATAACGTTAACACACGCGTTTCAAATTCGCCATAGGTTTGTGCACACAATCCCCGCCCACAAATAAGGGCATGAAGGAAAGCATGCCCCGGGAAGGGGCTGGGTGTTAGGAGATAGAGGGGGGCCTCCAGGAATGGCAAAATTAGCAATTTGACCCGGGGCATGCTTTGTTAGTATTTTATTTCGATTTTCTGAAAATTATAACGTTAACACACGCGTTTCAAATTCGCCATAGGTTTGTGCACACAATCCCCGCCCACAAATAAGGGCATGAAGGAAAGCATGCCCCGGGAAGGGGCTGGGTGTTAGGAGATAGAGGGGGGCCTCCAGGAATGGCAAAATTAGCAATTTGACCCGGGGCATGCTTTGTTAGTATTTTATTTCGATTTTCTGAAAATTATAACGTTAACACACGCGTTTCAAATTCGCCATAGGTTTGTGCACACAATCCCCGCCCACAAATAAGGGCATGAAGGAAAGCATGCCCCGGGAAGGGGCTGGGTGTTAGGAGATAGAGGGGGGCCTCCAGGAATGGCAAAATTAGCAATTTGACCCGGGGCATGCTTTGTTAGTATTTTATTTCGATTTTCTGAAAATTATAACGTTAACACACGCGTTTCAAATTCGCCATAGGTTTGTGCACACAATCCCCGCCCACAAATAAGGGCATGAAGGAAAGCATGCCCCGGGAAGGGGCTGGGTGTTAGGAGATAGAGGGGGGCCTCCAGGAATGGCAAAATTAGCAATTTGACCCGGGGCATGCTTTGTTAGTATTTTATTTCGATTTTCTGAAAATTATAACGTTAACACACGCGTTTCAAATTCGCCATAGGTTTGTGCACACAATCCCCGCCCACAAATAAGGGCATGAAGGAAAGCATGCCCCGGGAAGGGGCTGGGTGTTAGGAGATAGAGGGGGGCCTCCAGGAATGGCAAAATTAGCAATTTGACCCGGGGCATGCTTTGTTAGTATTTTATTTCGATTTTCTGAAAATTATAACGTTAACACACGCGTTTCAAATTCGCCATAGGTTTGTGCACACAATCCCCGCCCACAAATAAGGGCATGAAGGAAAGCATGCCCCGGGAAGGGGCTGGGTGTTAGGAGATAGAGGGGGGCCTCCAGGAATGGCAAAATTAGCAATTTGACCCGGGGCATGCTTTGTTAGTATTTTATTTCGATTTTCTGAAAATTATAACGTTAACACACGCGTTTCAAATTCGCCATAGGTTTGTGCACACAATCCCCGCCCACAAATAAGGGCATGAAGGAAAGCATGCCCCGGGAAGGGGCTGGGTGTTAGGAGATAGAGGGGGGCCTCCAGGAATGGCAAAATTAGCAATTTGACCCGGGGCATGCTTTGTTAGTATTTTATTTCGATTTTCTGAAAATTATAACGTTAACACACGCGTTTCAAATTCGCCATAGGTTTGTGCACACAATCCCCGCCCACAAATAAGGGCATGAAGGAAAGCATGCCCCGGGAAGGGGCTGGGTGTTAGGAGATAGAGGGGGGCCTCCAGGAATGGCAAAATTAGCAATTTGACCCGGGGCATGCTTTGTTAGTATTTTATTTCGATTTTCTGAAAATTATAACGTTAACACACGCGTTTCAAATTCGCCATAGGTTTGTGCACACAATCCCCGCCCACAAATAAGGGCATGAAGGAAAGCATGCCCCGGGAAGGGGCTGGGTGTTAGGAGATAGAGGGGGGCCTCCAGGAATGGCAAAATTAGCAATTTGACCCGGGGCATGCTTTGTTAGTATTTTATTTCGATTTTCTGAAAATTATAACGTTAACACACGCGTTTCAAATTCGCCATAGGTTTGTGCACACAATCCCCGCCCACAAATAAGGGCATGAAGGAAAGCATGCCCCGGGAAGGGGCTGGGTGTTAGGAGATAGAGGGGGGCCTCCAGGAATGGCAAAATTAGCAATTTGACCCGGGGCATGCTTTGTTAGTATTTTATTTCGATTTTCTGAAAATTATAACGTTAACACACGCGTTTCAAATTCGCCATAGGTTTGTGCACACAATCCCCGCCCACAAATAAGGGCATGAAGGAAAGCATGCCCCGGGAAGGGGCTGGGTGTTAGGAGATAGAGGGGGGCCTCCAGGAATGGCAAAATTAGCAATTTGACCCGGGGCATGCTTTGTTAGTATTTTATTTCGATTTTCTGAAAATTATAACGTTAACACACGCGTTTCAAATTCGCCATAGGTTTGTGCACACAATCCCCGCCCACAAATAAGGGCATGAAGGAAAGCATGCCCCGGGAAGGGGCTGGGTGTTAGGAGATAGAGGGGGGCCTCCAGGAATGGCAAAATTAGCAATTTGACCCGGGGCATGCTTTGTTAGTATTTTATTTCGATTTTCTGAAAATTATAACGTTAACACACGCGTTTCAAATTCGCCATAGGTTTGTGCACACAATCCCCGCCCACAAATAAGGGCATGAAGGAAAGCATGCCCCGGGAAGGGGCTGGGTGTTAGGAGATAGAGGGGGGCCTCCAGGAATGGCAAAATTAGCAATTTGACCCGGGGCATGCTTTGTTAGTATTTTATTTCGATTTTCTGAAAATTATAACGTTAACACACGCGTTTCAAATTCGCCATAGGTTTGTGCACACAATCCCCGCCCACAAATAAGGGCATGAAGGAAAGCATGCCCCGGGAAGGGGCTGGGTGTTAGGAGATAGAGGGGGGCCTCCAGGAATGGCAAAATTAGCAATTTGACCCGGGGCATGCTTTGTTAGTATTTTATTTCGATTTTCTGAAAATTATAACGTTAACACACGCGTTTCAAATTCGCCATAGGTTTGTGCACACAATCCCCGCCCACAAATAAGGGCATGAAGGAAAGCATGCCCCGGGAAGGGGCTGGGTGTTAGGAGATAGAGGGGGGCCTCCAGGAATGGCAAAATTAGCAATTTGACCCGGGGCATGCTTTGTTAGTATTTTATTTCGATTTTCTGAAAATTATAACGTTAACACACGCGTTTCAAATTCGCCATAGGTTTGTGCACACAATCCCCGCCCACAAATAAGGGCATGAAGGAAAGCATGCCCCGGGAAGGGGCTGGGTGTTAGGAGATAGAGGGGGGCCTCCAGGAATGGCAAAATTAGCAATTTGACCCGGGGCATGCTTTGTTAGTATTTTATTTCGATTTTCTGTAAATTATAACGTTAACACACGCGTTTCAAATTCGCCATAGGTTTGTGCACACAATCCCCGCCCACAAATAAGGGCATGAAGGAAAGCATGCCCCGGGAAGGGGCTGGGTGTTAGGAGATAGAGGGGGGCCTCCAGGAATGGCAAAATTAGCAATTTGACCCGGGGCATGCTTTGTTAGTATTTTATTTCGATTTTCTGAAAATTATAACGTTAACACACGCGTTTCAAATTCGCCATAGGTTTGTGCACACAATCCCCGCCCACAAATAAGGGCATGAAGGAAAGCATGCCCCGGGAAGGGGCTGGGTGTTAGGAGATAGAGGGGGGCCTCCAGGAATGGCAAAATTAGCAATTTGACCCGGGGCATGCTTTGTTAGTATTTTATTTCGATTTTCTGAAAATTATAACGTTAACACACGCGTTTCAAATTCGCCATAGGTTTGTGCACACAATCCCCGCCCACAAATAAGGGCATGAAGGAAAGCATGCCCCGGGAAGGGGCTGGGTGTTAGGAGATAGAGGGGGGCCTCCAGGAATGGCAAAATTAGCAATTTGACCCGGGGCATGCTTTGTTAGTATTTTATTTCGATTTTCTGAAAATTATAACGTTAACACACGCGTTTCAAATTCGCCATAGGTTTGTGCACACAATCCCCGCCCACAAATAAGGGCATGAAGGAAAGCATGCCCCGGGAAGGGGCTGGGTGTTAGGAGATAGAGGGGGGCCTCCAGGAATGGCAAAATTAGCAATTTGACCCGGGGCATGCTTTGTTAGTATTTTATTTCGATTTTCTGAAAATTATAACGTTAACACACGCGTTTCAAATTCGCCATAGGTTTGTGCACACAATCCCCGCCCACAAATAAGGGCATGAAGGAAAGCATGCCCCGGGAAGGGGCTGGGTGTTAGGAGATAGAGGGGGGCCTCCAGGAATGGCAAAATTAGCAATTTGACCCGGGGCATGCTTTGTTAGTATTTTATTTCGATTTTCTGAAAATTATAACGTTAACACACGCGTTTCAAATTCGCCATAGGTTTGTGCACACAATCCCCGCCCACAAATAAGGGCATGAAGGAAAGCATGCCCCGGGAAGGGGCTGGGTGTTAGGAGATAGAGGGGGGCCTCCAGGAATGGCAAAATTAGCAATTTGACCCGGGGCATGCTTTGTTAGTATTTTATTTCGATTTTCTGAAAATTATAACGTTAACACACGCGTTTCAAATTCGCCATAGGTTTGTGCACACAATCCCCGCCCACAAATAAGGGCATGAAGGAAAGCATGCCCCGGGAAGGGGCTGGGTGTTAGGAGATAGAGGGGGGCCTCCAGGAATGGCAAAATTAGCAATTTGACCCGGGGCATGCTTTGTTAGTATTTTATTTCGATTTTCTGAAAATTATAACGTTAACACACGCGTTTCAAATTCGCCATAGGTTTGTGCACACAATCCCCGCCCACAAATAAGGGCATGAAGGAAAGCATGCCCCGGGAAGGGGCTGGGTGTTAGGAGATAGAGGGGGGCCTCCAGGAATGGCAAAATTAGCAATTTGACCCGGGGCATGCTTTGTTAGTATTTTATTTCGATTTTCTGAAAATTATAACGTTAACACACGCGTTTCAAATTCGCCATAGGTTTGTGCACACAATCCCCGCCCACAAATAAGGGCATGAAGGAAAGCATGCCCCGGGAAGGGGCTGGGTGTTAGGAGATAGAGGGGGGCCTCCAGGAATGGCAAAATTAGCAATTTGACCCGGGGCATGCTTTGTTAGTATTTTATTTCGATTTTCTGAAAATTATAACGTTAACACACGCGTTTCAAATTCGCCATAGGTTTGTGCACACAATCCCCGCCCACAAATAAGGGCAT
The DNA here is from genome assembly GCA_037893245.1 of Crossaster papposus. Classification (NCBI taxonomy): domain Eukaryota; kingdom Metazoa; phylum Echinodermata; class Asteroidea; order Velatida; family Solasteridae; genus Crossaster; species Crossaster papposus. The sequence goes on along the minus strand of JBAIAA010000663.1, from coordinate 87,445 downwards.
GAAGGAAAGCATGCCCCGGGAAGGGGCTGGGTGTTAGGAGATAGAGGGGGGCCTCCAGGAATGGCAAAATTAGCAATTTGACCCGGGGCATGCTTTGTTAGTATTTTATTTCGATTTTCTGAAAATTATAACGTTAACACACGCGTTTCAAATTCGCCATAGGTTTGTGCACACAATCCCCGCCCACAAATAAGGGCATGAAGGAAAGCATGCCCCGGGAAGGGGCTGGGTGTTAGGAGATAGAGGGGGGCCTCCAGGAATGGCAAAATTAGCAATTTGACCCGGGGCATGCTTTGTTAGTATTTTATTTCGATTTTCTGAAAATTATAACGTTAACACACGCGTTTCAAATTCGCCATAGGTTTGTGCACACAATCCCCGCCCACAAATAAGGGCATGAAGGAAAGCATGCCCCGGGAAGGGGCTGGGTGTTAGGAGATAGAGGGGGGCCTCCAGGAATGGCAAAATTAGCAATTTGACCCGGGGCATGCTTTGTTAGTATTTTATTTCGATTTTCTGAAAATTATAACGTTAACACACGCGTTTCAAATTCGCCATAGGTTTGTGCACACAATCCCCGCCCACAAATAAGGGCATGAAGGAAAGCATGCCCCGGGAAGGGGCTGGGTGTTAGGAGATAGAGGGGGGCCTCCAGGAATGGCAAAATTAGCAATTTGACCCGGGGCATGCTTTGTTAGTATTTTATTTCGATTTTCTGAAAATTATAACGTTAACACACGCGTTTCAAATTCGCCATAGGTTTGTGCACACAATCCCCGCCCACAAATAAGGGCATGAAGGAAAGCATGCCCCGGGAAGGGGCTGGGTGTTAGGAGATAGAGGGGGGCCTCCAGGAATGGCAAAATTAGCAATTTGACCCGGGGCATGCTTTGTTAGTATTTTATTTCGATTTTCTGAAAATTATAACGTTAACACACGCGTTTCAAATTCGCCATAGGTTTGTGCACACAATCCCCGCCCACAAATAAGGGCATGAAGGAAAGCATGCCCCGGGAAGGGGCTGGGTGTTAGGAGATAGAGGGGGGCCTCCAGGAATGGCAAAATTAGCAATTTGACCCGGGGCATGCTTTGTTAGTATTTTATTTCGATTTTCTGAAAATTATAACGTTAACACACGCGTTTCAAATTCGCCATAGGTTTGTGCACACAATCCCCGCCCACAAATAAGGGCATGAAGGAAAGCATGCCCCGGGAAGGGGCTGGGTGTTAGGAGATAGAGGGGGGCCTCCAGGAATGGCAAAATTAGCAATTTGACCCGGGGCATGCTTTGTTAGTATTTTATTTCGATTTTCTGAAAATTATAACGTTAACACACGCGTTTCAAATTCGCCATAGGTTTGTGCACACAATCCCCGCCCACAAATAAGGGCATGAAGGAAAGCATGCCCCGGGAAGGGGCTGGGTGTTAGGAGATAGAGGGGGGCCTCCAGGAATGGCAAAATTAGCAATTTGACCCGGGGCATGCTTTGTTAGTATTTTATTTCGATTTTCTGAAAATTATAACGTTAACACACGCGTTTCAAATTCGCCATAGGTTTGTGCACACAATCCCCGCCCACAAATAAGGGCATGAAGGAAAGCATGCCCCGGGAAGGGGCTGGGTGTTAGGAGATAGAGGGGGGCCTCCAGGAATGGCAAAATTAGCAATTTGACCCGGGGCATGCTTTGTTAGTATTTTATTTCGATTTTCTGAAAATTATAACGTTAACACACGCGTTTCAAATTCGCCATAGGTTTGTGCACACAATCCCCGCCCACAAATAAGGGCATGAAGGAAAGCATGCCCGGGAAGGGGCTGGGTGTTAGGAGATAGAGGGGGGCCTCCAGGAATGGCAAAATTAGCAATTTGACCCGGGGCATGCTTTGTTAGTATTTTATTTCGATTTTCTGAAAATTATAACGTTAACACACGCGTTTCAAATTCGCCATAGGTTTGTGCACACAATCCCCGCCCACAAATAAGGGCATGAAGGAAAGCATGCCCCGGGAAGGGGCTGGGTGTTAGGAGATAGAGGGGGGGCCTCCAGGAATGGCAAAATTAGCAATTTGACCCGGGGCATGCTTTGTTAGTATTTTATTTCGATTTTCTGAAAATTATAACGTTAACACACGCGTTTCAAATTCGCCATAGGTTTGTGCACACAATCCCCGCCCACAAATAAGGGCATGAAGGAAAGCATGCCCCGGGAAGGGGCTGGGTGTTAGGAGATAGAGGGGGGCCTCCAGGAATGGCAAAATTAGCAATTTGACCCGGGGCATGCTTTGTTAGTATTTTATTTCGATTTTCTGAAAATTATAACGTTAACACACGCGTTTCAAATTCGCCATAGGTTTGTGCACACAATCCCCGCCCACAAATAAGGGCATGAAGGAAAGCATGCCCCGGGAAGGGGCTGGGTGTTAGGAGATAGAGGGGGGCCTCCAGGAATGGCAAAATTAGCAATTTGACCCGGGGCATGCTTTGTTAGTATTTTATTTCGATTTTCTGAAAATTATAACGTTAACACACGCGTTTCAAATTCGCCATAGGTTTGTGCACACAATCCCCGCCCACAAATAAGGGCATGAAGGAAAGCATGCCCCGGGAAGGGGCTGGGTGTTAGGAGATAGAGGGGGGCCTCCAGGAATGGCAAAATTAGCAATTTGACCCGGGGCATGCTTTGTTAGTATTTTATTTCGATTTTCTGAAAATTATAACGTTAACACACGCGTTTCAAATTCGCCATAGGTTTGTGCACACAATCCCCGCCCACAAATAAGGGCATGAAGGAAAGCATGCCCCGCGAAGAAGGGCATTCATAGGTTGCACATCCCGCCACAATAAGGGATGAAGGAGCATGCCCCGGGAAGGGGCTGGGTGTTAGGAGATAGAGGGGGGCCTCCAGGAATGGCAAAATTAGCAATTTGACCCGGGGCATGCTTTGTTAGTATTTTATTTCGATTTTCTGAAAATTATAACGTTAACACACGCGTTTCAAATTCGCCATAGGTTTGTGCACACAATCCCCGCCCACAAATAAGGGCATGAAGGAAAGCATGCCCCGGGAAGGGGCTGGGTGTTAGGAGATAGAGGGGGGCCTCCAGGAATGGCAAAATTAGCAATTTGACCCGGGGCATGCTTTGTTAGTATTTTATTTCGATTTTCTGAAAATTATAACGTTAACACACGCGTTTCAAATTCGCCATAGGTTTGTGCACACAATCCCCGCCCACAAATAAGGGCATGAAGGAAAGCATGCCCCGGGAAGGGGCTGGGTGTTAGGAGATAGAGGGGGGCCTCCAGGAATGGCAAAATTAGCAATATTGACCCGGGGCATGCTTTGTTAGTATTTTATTTCGATTTTCTGAAAATTATAACGTTAACACACGCGTTTCAAATTCGCCATAGGTTTGTGCACACAATCCCCGCCCACAAATAAGGGCATGAAGGAAAGCATGCCCCGGGAAGGGGCTGGGTGTTAGGAGATAGAGGGGGGCCTCCAGGAATGGCAAAATTAGCAATTTGACCCGGGGCATGCTTTGTTAGTATTTTATTTCGATTTTCTGAAAATTATAACGTTAACACACGCGTTTCAAATTCGCCATAGGTTTGTGCACACAATCCCCGCCCACAAATAAGGGCATGAAGGAAAGCATGCCCCGGGAAGGGGCTGGGTGTTAGGAGATAGAGGGGGGCCTCCAGGAATGGCAAAATTAGCAATTTGACCCGGGGCATGCTTTGTTAGTATTTTATTTCGATTTTCTGAAAATTATAACGTTAACACACGCGTTTCAAATTCGCCATAGGTTTGTGCACACAATCCCCGCCCACAAATAAGGGCATGAAGGAAAGCATGCCCCGGGAAGGGGCTGGGTGTTAGGAGATAGAGGGGGGCCTCCAGGAATGGCAAAATTAGCAATTTGACCCGGGGCATGCTTTGTTAGTATTTTATTTCGATTTTCTGAAAATTATAACGTTAACACACGCGTTTCAAATTCGCCATAGGTTTGTGCACACAATCCCCGCCCACAAATAAGGGCATGAAGGAAAGCATGCCCCGGGAAGGGGCTGGGTGTTAGGAGATAGAGGGGGGCCTCCAGGAATGGCAAAATTAGCAATTTGACCCGGGGCATGCTTTGTTAGTATTTTATTTCGATTTTCTGAAAATTATAACGTTAACACACGCGTTTCAAATTCGCCATAGGTTTGTGCACACAATCCCCGCCCACAAATAAGGGCATGAAGGAAAGCATGCCCCGGGAAGGGGCTGGGTGTTAGGAGATAGAGGGGGGCCTCCAGGAATGGCAAAATTAGCAATTTGACCCGGGGCATGCTTTGTTAGTATTTTATTTCGATTTTCTGAAAATTATAACGTTAACACACGCGTTTCAAATTCGCCATAGGTTTGTGCACACAATCCCCGCCCACAAATAAGGGCATGAAGGAAAGCATGCCCCGGGAAGGGGCTGGGTGTTAGGAGATAGAGGGGGGCCTCCAGGAATGGCAAAATTAGCAATTTGACCCGGGGCATGCTTTGTTAGTATTTTATTTCGATTTTCTGAAAATTATAACGTTAACACACGCGTTTCAAATTCGCCATAGGTTTGTGCACACAATCCCCGCCCACAAATAAGGGCATGAAGGAAAGCATGCCCCGGGAAGGGGCTGGGTGTTAGGAGATAGAGGGGGGCCTCCAGGAATGGCAAAATTAGCAATTTGACCCGGGGCATGCTTTGTTAGTATTTTATTTCGATTTTCTGAAAATTATAACGTTAACACACGCGTTTCAAATTCGCCATAGGTTTGTGCACACAATCCCCGCCCACAAATAAGGGCATGAAGGAAAGCATGCCCCGGGAAGGGGCTGGGTGTTAGGAGATAGAGGGGGGCCTCCAGGAATGGCAAAATTAGCAATTTGACCCGGGGCATGCTTTGTTAGTATTTTATTTCGATTTTCTGAAAATTATAACGTTAACACACGCGTTTCAAATTCGCCATAGGTTTGTGCACACAATCCCCGCCCACAAATAAGGGCATGAAGGAAAGCATGCCCCGGGAAGGGGCTGGGTGTTAGGAGATAGAGGGGGGCCTCCAGGAATGGCAAAATTAGCAATTTGACCCGGGGCATGCTTTGTTAGTATTTTATTTCGATTTTCTGAAAATTATAACGTTAACACACGCGTTTCAAATTCGCCATAGGTTTGTGCACACAATCCCCGCCCACAAATAAGGGCATGAAGGAAAGCATGCCCCGGGAAGGGGCTGGGTGTTAGGAGATAGAGGGGGGCCTCCAGGAATGGCAAAATTAGCAATTTGACCCGGGGCATGCTTTGTTAGTATTTTATTTCGATTTTCTGAAAATTATAACGTTAACACACGCGTTTCAAATTCGCCATAGGTTTGTGCACACAATCCCCGCCCACAAATAAGGGCATGAAGGAAAGCATGCCCCGGGAAGGGGCTGGGTGTTAGGAGATAGAGGGGGGCCTCCAGGAATGGCAAAATTAGCAATTTGACCCGGGGCATGCTTTGTTAGTATTTTATTTCGATTTTCTGAAAATTATAACGTTAACACACGCGTTTCAAATTCGCCATAGGTTTGTGCACACAATCCCCGCCCACAAATAAGGGCATGAAGGAAAGCATGCCCCGGGAAGGGGCTGGGTGTTAGGAGATAGAGGGGGGCCTCCAGGAATGGCAAAATTAGCAATTTGACCCGGGGCATGCTTTGTTAGTATTTTATTTCGATTTTCTGAAAATTATAACGTTAACACACGCGTTTCAAATTCGCCATAGGTTTGTGCACACAATCCCCGCCCACAAATAAGGGCATGAAGGAAAGCATGCCCCGGGAAGGGGCTGGGTGTTAGGAGATAGAGGGGGGCCTCCAGGAATGGCAAAATTAGCAATTTGACCCGGGGCATGCTTTGTTAGTATTTTATTTCGATTTTCTGAAAATTATAACGTTAACACACGCGTTTCAAATTCGCCATAGGTTTGTGCACACAATCCCCGCCCACAAATAAGGGCATGAAGGAAAGCATGCCCCGGGAAGGGGCTGGGTGTTAGGAGATAGAGGGGGGCCTCCAGGAATGGCAAAATTAGCAATTTGACCCGGGGCATGCTTTGTTAGTATTTTATTTCGATTTTCTGAAAATTATAACGTTAACACACGCGTTTCAAATTCGCCATAGGTTTGTGCACACAATCCCCGCCCACAAATAAGGGCATGAAGGAAAGCATGCCCCGGGAAGGGGCTGGGTGTTAGGAGATAGAGGGGGGCCTCCAGGAATGGCAAAATTAGCAATTTGACCCGGGGCATGCTTTGTTAGTATTTTATTTCGATTTTCTGAAAATTATAACGTTAACACACGCGTTTCAAATTCGCCATAGGTTTGTGCACACAATCCCCGCCCACAAATAAGGGCATGAAGGAAAGCATGCCCCGGGAAGGGGCTGGGTGTTAGGAGATAGAGGGGGGCCTCCAGGAATGGCAAAATTAGCAATTTGACCCGGGGCATGCTTTGTTAGTATTTTATTTCGATTTTCTGAAAATTATAACGTTAACACACGCGTTTCAAATTCGCCATAGGTTTGTGCACACAATCCCCGCCCACAAATAAGGGCATGAAGGAAAGCATGCCCCGGGAAGGGGCTGGGTGTTAGGAGATAGAGGGGGGCCTCCAGGAATGGCAAAATTAGCAATTTGACCCGGGGCATGCTTTGTTAGTATTTTATTTCGATTTTCTGAAAATTATAACGTTAACACACGCGTTTCAAATTCGCCATAGGTTTGTGCACACAATCCCCGCCCACAAATAAGGGCATGAAGGAAAGCATGCCCCGGGAAGGGGCTGGGTGTTAGGAGATAGAGGGGGGCCTCCAGGAATGGCAAAATTAGCAATTTGACCCGGGGCATGCTTTGTTAGTATTTTATTTCGATTTTCTGAAAATTATAACGTTAACACACGCGTTTCAAATTCGCCATAGGTTTGTGCACACAATCCCCGCCCACAAATAAGGGCATGAAGGAAAGCATGCCCCGGGAAGGGGCTGGGTGTTAGGAGATAGAGGGGGGCCTCCAGGAATGGCAAAATTAGCAATTTGACCCGGGGCATGCTTTGTTAGTATTTTATTTCGATTTTCTGAAAATTATAACGTTAACACACGCGTTTCAAATTCGCCATAGGTTTGTGCACACAATCCCCGCCCACAAATAAGGGCATGAAGGAAAGCATGCCCCGGGAAGGGGCTGGGTGTTAGGAGATAGAGGGGGGCCTCCAGGAATGGCAAAATTAGCAATTTGACCCGGGGCATGCTTTGTTAGTATTTTATTTCGATTTTCTGAAAATTATAACGTTAACACACGCGTTTCAAATTCGCCATAGGTTTGTGCACACAATCCCCGCCCACAAATAAGGGCATGAAGGAAAGCATGCCCCGGGAAGGGGCTGGGTGTTAGGAGATAGAGGGGGGCCTCCAGGAATGGCAAAATTAGCAATTTGACCCGGGGCATGCTTTGTTAGTATTTTATTTCGATTTTCTGAAAATTATAACGTTAACACACGCGTTTCAAATTCGCCATAGGTTTGTGCACACAATCCCCGCCCACAAATAAGGGCATGAAGGAAAGCATGCCCCGGGAAGGGGCTGGGTGTTAGGAGATAGAGGGGGGCCTCCAGGAATGGCAAAATTAGCAATTTGACCCGGGGCATGCTTTGTTAGTATTTTATTTCGATTTTCTGAAAATTATAACGTTAACACACGCGTTTCAAATTCGCCATAGGTTTGTGCACACAATCCCCGCCCACAAATAAGGGCATGAAGGAAAGCATGCCCCGGGAAGGGGCTGGGTGTTAGGAGATAGAGGGGGGCCTCCAGGAATGGCAAAATTAGCAATTTGACCCGGGGCATGCTTTGTTAGTATTTTATTTCGATTTTCTGAAAATTATAACGTTAACACACGCGTTTCAAATTCGCCATAGGTTTGTGCACACAATCCCCGCCCACAAATAAGGGCATGAAGGAAAGCATGCCCCGGGAAGGGGCTGGGTGTTAGGAGATAGAGGGGGGCCTCCAGGAATGGCAAAATTAGCAATTTGACCCGGGGCATGCTTTGTTAGTATTTTATTTCGATTTTCTGAAAATTATAACGTTAACACACGCGTTTCAAATTCGCCATAGGTTTGTGCACACAATCCCCGCCCACAAATAAGGGCATGAAGGAAAGCATGCCCCGGGAAGGGGCTGGGTGTTAGGAGATAGAGGGGGGCCTCCAGGAATGGCAAAATTAGCAATTTGACCCGGGGCATGCTTTGTTAGTATTTTATTTCGATTTTCTGAAAATTATAACGTTAACACACGCGTTTCAAATTCGCCATAGGTTTGTGCACACAATCCCCGCCCACAAATAAGGGCATGAAGGAAAGCATGCCCCGGGAAGGGGCTGGGTGTTAGGAGATAGAGGGGGGCCTCCAGGAATGGCAAAATTAGCAATTTGACCCGGGGCATGCTTTGTTAGTATTTTATTTCGATTTTCTGAAAATTATAACGTTAACACACGCGTTTCAAATTCGCCATAGGTTTGTGCACACAATCCCCGCCCACAAATAAGGGCATGAAGGAAAGCATGCCCCGGGAAGGGGCTGGGTGTTAGGAGATAGAGGGGGGCCTCCAGGAATGGCAAAATTAGCAATTTGACCCGGGGCATGCTTTGTTAGTATTTTATTTCGATTTTCTGAAAATTATAACGTTAACACACGCGTTTCAAATTCGCCATAGGTTTGTGCACACAATCCCCGCCCACAAATAAGGGCATGAAGGAAAGCATGCCCCGGGAAGGGGCTGGGTGTTAGGAGATAGAGGGGGGCCTCCAGGAATGGCAAAATTAGCAATTTGACCCGGGGCATGCTTTGTTAGTATTTTATTTCGATTTTCTGAAAATTATAACGTTAACACACGCGTTTCAAATTCGCCATAGGTTTGTGCACACAATCCCCGCCCACAAATAAGGGCATGAAGGAAAGCATGCCCCGGGAAGGGGCTGGGTGTTAGGAGATAGAGGGGGGCCTCCAGGAATGGCAAAATTAGCAATTTGACCCGGGGCATGCTTTGTTAGTATTTTATTTCGATTTTCTGAAAATTATAACGTTAACACACGCGTTTCAAATTCGCCATAGGTTTGTGCACACAATCCCCGCCCACAAATAAGGGCATGAAGGAAAGCATGCCCCGGGAAGGGGCTGGGTGTTAGGAGATAGAGGGGGGCCTCCAGGAATGGCAAAATTAGCAATTTGACCCGGGGCATGCTTTGTTAGTATTTTATTTCGATTTTCTGAAAATTATAACGTTAACACACGCGTTTCAAATTCGCCATAGGTTTGTGCACACAATCCCCGCCCACAAATAAGGGCATGAAGGAAAGCATGCCCCGGGAAGGGGCTGGGTGTTAGGAGATAGAGGGGGGCCTCCAGGAATGGCAAAATTAGCAATTTGACCCGGGGCATGCTTTGTTAGTATTTTATTTCGATTTTCTGAAAATTATAACGTTAACACACGCGTTTCAAATTCGCCATAGGTTTGTGCACACAATCCCCGCCCACAAATAAGGGCATGAAGGAAAGCATGCCCCGGGAAGGGGCTGGGTGTTAGGAGATAGAGGGGGGCCTCCAGGAATGGCAAAATTAGCAATTTGACCCGGGGCATGCTTTGTTAGTATTTTATTTCGATTTTCTGAAAATTATAACGTTAACACACGCGTTTCAAATTCGCCATAGGTTTGTGCACACAATCCCCGCCCACAAATAAGGGCATGAAGGAAAGCATGCCCCGGGAAGGGGCTGGGTGTTAGGAGATAGAGGGGGGCCTCCAGGAATGGCAAAATTAGCAATTTGACCCGGGGCATGCTTTGTTAGTATTTTATTTCGATTTTCTGAAAATTATAACGTTAACACACGCGTTTCAAATTCGCCATAGGTTTGTGCACACAATCCCCGCCCACAAATAAGGGCATGAAGGAAAGCATGCCCCGGGAAGGGGCTGGGTGTTAGGAGATAGAGGGGGGCCTCCAGGAATGGCAAAATTAGCAATTTGACCCGGGGCATGCTTTGTTAGTATTTTATTTCGATTTTCTGAAAATTATAACGTTAACACACGCGTTTCAAATTCGCCATAGGTTTGTGCACACAATCCCCGCCCACAAATAAGGGCATGAAGGAAAGCATGCCCCGGGAAGGGGCTGGGTGTTAGGAGATAGAGGGGGGCCTCCAGGAATGGCAAAATTAGCAATTTGACCCGGGGCATGCTTTGTTAGTATTTTATTTCGATTTTCTGAAAATTATAACGTTAACACACGCGTTTCAAATTCGCCATAGGTTTGTGCACACAATCCCCGCCCACAAATAAGGGCATGAAGGAAAGCATGCCCCGGGAAGGGGCTGGGTGTTAGGAGATAGAGGGGGGCCTCCAGGAATGGCAAAATTAGCAATTTGACCCGGGGCATGCTTTGTTAGTATTTTATTTCGATTTTCTGAAAATTATAACGTTAACACACGCGTTTCAAATTCGCCATAGGTTTGTGCACACAATCCCCGCCCACAAATAAGGGCATGAAGGAAAGCATGCCCCGGGAAGGGGCTGGGTGTTAGGAGATAGAGGGGGGCCTCCAGGAATGGCAAAATTAGCAATTTGACCCGGGGCATGCTTTGTTAGTATTTTATTTCGATTTTCTGAAAATTATAACGTTAACACACGCGTTTCAAATTCGCCATAGGTTTGTGCACACAATCCCCGCCCACAAATAAGGGCATGAAGGAAAGCATGCCCCGGGAAGGGGCTGGGTGTTAGGAGATAGAGGGGGGCCTCCAGGAATGGCAAAATTAGCAATTTGACCCGGGGCATGCTTTGTTAGTATTTTATTTCGATTTTCTGAAAATTATAACGTTAACACACGCGTTTCAAATTCGCCATAGGTTTGTGCACACAATCCCCGCCCACAAATAAGGGCATGAAGGAAAGCATGCCCCGGGAAGGGGCTGGGTGTTAGGAGATAGAGGGGGGCCTCCAGGAATGGCAAAATTAGCAATTTGACCCGGGGCATGCTTTGTTAGTATTTTATTTCGATTTTCTGAAAATTATAACGTTAACACACGCGTTTCAAATTCGCCATAGGTTTGTGCACACAATCCCCGCCCACAAATAAGGGCATGAAGGAAAGCATGCCCCGGGAAGGGGCTGGGTGTTAGGAGATAGAGGGGGGCCTCCAGGAATGGCAAAATTAGCAATTTGACCCGGGGCATGCTTTGTTAGTATTTTATTTCGATTTTCTGAAAATTATAACGTTAACACACGCGTTTCAAATTCGCCATAGGTTTGTGCACACAATCCCCGCCCACAAATAAGGGCATGAAGGAAAGCATGCCCCGGGAAGGGGCTGGGTGTTAGGAGATAGAGGGGGGCCTCCAGGAATGGCAAAATTAGCAATTTGACCCGGGGCATGCTTTGTTAGTATTTTATTTCGATTTTCTGAAAATTATAACGTTAACACACGCGTTTCAAATTCGCCATAGGTTTGTGCACACAATCCCCGCCCACAAATAAGGGCATGAAGGAAAGCATGCCCCGGGAAGGGGCTGGGTGTTAGGAGATAGAGGGGGGCCTCCAGGAATGGCAAAATTAGCAATTTGACCCGGGGCATGCTTTGTTAGTATTTTATTTCGATTTTCTGAAAATTATAACGTTAACACACGCGTTTCAAATTCGCCATAGGTTTGTGCACACAATCCCCGCCCACAAATAAGGGCATGAAGGAAAGCATGCCCCGGGAAGGGGCTGGGTGTTAGGAGATAGAGGGGGGCCTCCAGGAATGGCAAAATTAGCAATTTGACCCGGGGCATGCTTTGTTAGTATTTTATTTCGATTTTCTGAAAATTATAACGTTAACACACGCGTTTCAAATTCGCCATAGGTTTGTGCACACAATCCCCGCCCACAAATAAGGGCATGAAGGAAAGCATGCCCCGGGAAGGGGCTGGGTGTTAGGAGATAGAGGGGGGCCTCCAGGAATGGCAAAATTAGCAATTTGACCCGGGGCATGCTTTGTTAGTATTTTATTTCGATTTTCTGAAAATTATAACGTTAACACACGCGTTTCAAATTCGCCATAGGTTTGTGCACACAATCCCCGCCCACAAATAAGGGCATGAAGGAAAGCATGCCCCGGGAAGGGGCTGGGTGTTAGGAGATAGAGGGGGGCCTCCAGGAATGGCAAAATTAGCAATTTGACCCGGGGCATGCTTTGTTAGTATTTTATTTCGATTTTCTGAAAATTATAACGTTAACACACGCGTTTCAAATTCGCCATAGGTTTGTGCACACAATCCCCGCCCACAAATAAGGGCATGAAGGAAAGCATGCCCCGGGAAGGGGCTGGGTGTTAGGAGATAGAGGGGGGCCTCCAGGAATGGCAAAATTAGCAATTTGACCCGGGGCATGCTTTGTTAGTATTTTATTTCGATTTTCTGAAAATTATAACGTTAACACACGCGTTTCAAATTCGCCATAGGTTTGTGCACACAATCCCCGCCCACAAATAAGGGCATGAAGGAAAGCATGCCCCGGGAAGGGGCTGGGTGTTAGGAGATAGAGGGGGGCCTCCAGGAATGGCAAAATTAGCAATTTGACCCGGGGCATGCTTTGTTAGTATTTTATTTCGATTTTCTGAAAATTATAACGTTAACACACGCGTTTCAAATTCGCCATAGGTTTGTGCACACAATCCCCGCCCACAAATAAGGGCATGAAGGAAAGCATGCCCCGGGAAGGGGCTGGGTGTTAGGAGATAGAGGGGGGCCTCCAGGAATGGCAAAATTAGCAATTTGACCCGGGGCATGCTTTGTTAGTATTTTATTTCGATTTTCTGAAAATTATAACGTTAACACACGCGTTTCAAATTCGCCATAGGTTTGTGCACACAATCCCCGCCCACAAATAAGGGCATGAAGGAAAGCATGCCCCGGGAAGGGGCTGGGTGTTAGGAGATAGAGGGGGGCCTCCAGGAATGGCAAAATTAGCAATTTGACCCGGGGCATGCTTTGTTAGTATTTTATTTCGATTTTCTGAAAATTATAACGTTAACACACGCGTTTCAAATTCGCCATAGGTTTGTGCACACAATCCCCGCCCACAAATAAGGGCATGAAGGAAAGCATGCCCCGGGAAGGGGCTGGGTGTTAGGAGATAGAGGGGGGCCTCCAGGAATGGCAAAATTAGCAATTTGACCCGGGGCATGCTTTGTTAGTATTTTATTTCGATTTTCTGAAAATTATAACGTTAACACACGCGTTTCAAATTCGCCATAGGTTTGTGCACACAATCCCCGCCCACAAATAAGGGCATGAAGGAAAGCATGCCCCGGGAAGGGGCTGGGTGTTAGGAGATAGAGGGGGGCCTCCAGGAATGGCAAAATTAGCAATTTGACCCGGGGCATGCTTTGTTAGTATTTTATTTCGATTTTCTGAAAATTATAACGTTAACACACGCGTTTCAAATTCGCCATAGGTTTGTGCACACAATCCCCGCCCACAAATAAGGGCATGAAGGAAAGCATGCCCCGGGAAGGGGCTGGGTGTTAGGAGATAGAGGGGGGCCTCCAGGAATGGCAAAATTAGCAATTTGACCCGGGGCATGCTTTGTTAGTATTTTATTTCGATTTTCTGAAAATTATAACGTTAACACACGCGTTTCAAATTCGCCATAGGTTTGTGCACACAATCCCCGCCCACAAATAAGGGCATGAAGGAAAGCATGCCCCGGGAAGGGGCTGGGTGTTAGGAGATAGAGGGGGGCCTCCAGGAATGGCAAAATTAGCAATTTGACCCGGGGCATGCTTTGTTAGTATTTTATTTCGATTTTCTGAAAATTATAACGTTAACACACGCGTTTCAAATTCGCCATAGGTTTGTGCACACAATCCCCGCCCACAAATAAGGGCATGAAGGAAAGCATGCCCCGGGAAGGGGCTGGGTGTTAGGAGATAGAGGGGGGCCTCCAGGAATGGCAAAATTAGCAATTTGACCCGGGGCATGCTTTGTTAGTATTTTATTTCGATTTTCTGAAAATTATAACGTTAACACACGCGTTTCAAATTCGCCATAGGTTTGTGCACACAATCCCCGCCCACAAATAAGGGCATGAAGGAAAGCATGCCCCGGGAAGGGGCTGGGTGTTAGGAGATAGAGGGGGGCCTCCAGGAATGGCAAAATTAGCAATTTGACCCGGGGCATGCTTTGTTAGTATTTTATTTCGATTTTCTGAAAATTATAACGTTAACACACGCGTTTCAAATTCGCCATAGGTTTGTGCACACAATCCCCGCCCACAAATAAGGGCATGAAGGAAAGCATGCCCCGGGAAGGGGCTGGGTGTTAGGAGATAGAGGGGGGCCTCCAGGAATGGCAAAATTAGCAATTTGACCCGGGGCATGCTTTGTTAGTATTTTATTTCGATTTTCTGAAAATTATAACGTTAACACACGCGTTTCAAATTCGCCATAGGTTTGTGCACACAATCCCCGCCCACAAATAAGGGCATGAAGGAAAGCATGCCCCGGGAAGGGGCTGGGTGTTAGGAGATAGAGGGGGGCCTCCAGGAATGGCAAAATTAGCAATTTGACCCGGGGCATGCTTTGTTAGTATTTTATTTCGATTTTCTGAAAATTATAACGTTAACACACGCGTTTCAAATTCGCCATAGGTTTGTGCACACAATCCCCGCCCACAAATAAGGGCATGAAGGAAAGCATGCCCCGGGAAGGGGCTGGGTGTTAGGAGATAGAGGGGGGCCTCCAGGAATGGCAAAATTAGCAATTTGACCCGGGGCATGCTTTGTTAGTATTTTATTTCGATTTTCTGAAAATTATAACGTTAACACACGCGTTTCAAATTCGCCATAGGTTTGTGCACACAATCCCCGCCCACAAATAAGGGCATGAAGGAAAGCATGCCCCGGGAAGGGGCTGGGTGTTAGGAGATAGAGGGGGGCCTCCAGGAATGGCAAAATTAGCAATTTGACCCGGGGCATGCTTTGTTAGTATTTTATTTCGATTTTCTGAAAATTATAACGTTAACACACGCGTTTCAAATTCGCCATAGGTTTGTGCACACAATCCCCGCCCACAAATAAGGGCATGAAGGAAAGCATGCCCCGGGAAGGGGCTGGGTGTTAGGAGATAGAGGGGGGCCTCCAGGAATGGCAAAATTAGCAATTTGACCCGGGGCATGCTTTGTTAGTATTTTATTTCGATTTTCTGAAAATTATAACGTTAACACACGCGTTTCAAATTCGCCATAGGTTTGTGCACACAATCCCCGCCCACAAATAAGGGCATGAAGGAAAGCATGCCCCGGGAAGGGGCTGGGTGTTAGGAGATAGAGGGGGGCCTCCAGGAATGGCAAAATTAGCAATTTGACCCGGGGCATGCTTTGTTAGTATTTTATTTCGATTTTCTGAAAATTATAACGTTAACACACGCGTTTCAAATTCGCCATAGGTTTGTGCACACAATCCCCGCCCACAAATAAGGGCATGAAGGAAAGCATGCCCCGGGAAGGGGCTGGGTGTTAGGAGATAGAGGGGGGCCTCCAGGAATGGCAAAATTAGCAATTTGACCCGGGGCATGCTTTGTTAGTATTTTATTTCGATTTTCTGAAAATTATAACGTTAACACACGCGTTTCAAATTCGCCATAGGTTTGTGCACACAATCCCCGCCCACAAATAAGGGCATGAAGGAAAGCATGCCCCGGGAAGGGGCTGGGTGTTAGGAGATAGAGGGGGGCCTCCAGGAATGGCAAAATTAGCAATTTGACCCGGGGCATGCTTTGTTAGTATTTTATTTCGATTTTCTGAAAATTATAACGTTAACACACGCGTTTCAAATTCGCCATAGGTTTGTGCACACAATCCCCGCCCACAAATAAGGGCATGAAGGAAAGCATGCCCCGGGAAGGGGCTGGGTGTTAGGAGATAGAGGGGGGCCTCCAGGAATGGCAAAATTAGCAATTTGACCCGGGGCATGCTTTGTTAGTATTTTATTTCGATTTTCTGAAAATTATAACGTTAACACACGCGTTTCAAATTCGCCATAGGTTTGTGCACACAATCCCCGCCCACAAATAAGGGCATGAAGGAAAGCATGCCCCGGGAAGGGGCTGGGTGTTAGGAGATAGAGGGGGGCCTCCAGGAATGGCAAAATTAGCAATTTGACCCGGGGCATGCTTTGTTAGTATTTTATTTCGATTTTCTGAAAATTATAACGTTAACACACGCGTTTCAAATTCGCCATAGGTTTGTGCACACAATCCCCGCCCACAAATAAGGGCATGAAGGAAAGCATGCCCCGGGAAGGGGCTGGGTGTTAGGAGATAGAGGGGGGCCTCCAGGAATGGCAAAATTAGCAATTTGACCCGGGGCATGCTTTGTTAGTATTTTATTTCGATTTTCTGAAAATTATAACGTTAACACACGCGTTTCAAATTCGCCATAGGTTTGTGCACACAATCCCCGCCCACAAATAAGGGCATGAAGGAAAGCATGCCCCGGGAAGGGGCTGGGTGTTAGGAGATAGAGGGGGGCCTCCAGGAATGGCAAAATTAGCAATTTGACCCGGGGCATGCTTTGTTAGTATTTTATTTCGATTTTCTGAAAATTATAACGTTAACACACGCGTTTCAAATTCGCCATAGGTTTGTGCACACAATCCCCGCCCACAAATAAGGGCATGAAGGAAAGCATGCCCCGGGAAGGGGCTGGGTGTTAGGAGATAGAGGGGGGCCTCCAGGAATGGCAAAATTAGCAATTTGACCCGGGGCATGCTTTGTTAGTATTTTATTTCGATTTTCTGAAAATTATAACGTTAACACACGCGTTTCAAATTCGCCATAGGTTTGTGCACACAATCCCCGCCCACAAATAAGGGCATGAAGGAAAGCATGCCCCGGGAAGGGGCTGGGTGTTAGGAGATAGAGGGGGGCCTCCAGGAATGGCAAAATTAGCAATTTGACCCGGGGCATGCTTTGTTAGTATTTTATTTCGATTTTCTGAAAATTATAACGTTAACACACGCGTTTCAAATTCGCCATAGGTTTGTGCACACAATCCCCGCCCACAAATAAGGGCATGAAGGAAAGCATGCCCCGGGAAGGGGCTGGGTGTTAGGAGATAGAGGGGGGCCTCCAGGAATGGCAAAATTAGCAATTTGACCCGGGGCATGCTTTGTTAGTATTTTATTTCGATTTTCTGAAAATTATAACGTTAACACACGCGTTTCAAATTCGCCATAGGTTTGTGCACACAATCCCCGCCCACAAATAAGGGCATGAAGGAAAGCATGCCCCGGGAAGGGGCTGGGTGTTAGGAGATAGAGGGGGGCCTCCAGGAATGGCAAAATTAGCAATTTGACCCGGGGCATGCTTTGTTAGTATTTTATTTCGATTTTCTGAAAATTATAACGTTAACACACGCGTTTCAAATTCGCCATAGGTTTGTGCACACAATCCCCGCCCACAAATAAGGGCATGAAGGAAAGCATGCCCCGGGAAGGGGCTGGGTGTTAGGAGATAGAGGGGGGCCTCCAGGAATGGCAAAATTAGCAATTTGACCCGGGGCATGCTTTGTTAGTATTTTATTTCGATTTTCTGAAAATTATAACGTTAACACACGCGTTTCAAATTCGCCATAGGTTTGTGCACACAATCCCCGCCCACAAATAAGGGCATGAAGGAAAGCATGCCCCGGGAAGGGGCTGGGTGTTAGGAGATAGAGGGGGGCCTCCAGGAATGGCAAAATTAGCAATTTGACCCGGGGCATGCTTTGTTAGTATTTTATTTCGATTTTCTGAAAATTATAACGTTAACACACGCGTTTCAAATTCGCCATAGGTTTGTGCACACAATCCCCGCCCACAAATAAGGGCATGAAGGAAAGCATGCCCCGGGAAGGGGCTGGGTGTTAGGAGATAGAGGGGGGCCTCCAGGAATGGCAAAATTAGCAATTTGACCCGGGGCATGCTTTGTTAGTATTTTATTTCGATTTTCTGAAAATTATAACGTTAACACACGCGTTTCAAATTCGCCATAGGTTTGTGCACACAATCCCCGCCCACAAATAAGGGCATGAAGGAAAGCATGCCCCGGGAAGGGGCTGGGTGTTAGGAGATAGAGGGGGGCCTCCAGGAATGGCAAAATTAGCAATTTGACCCGGGGCATGCTTTGTTAGTATTTTATTTCGATTTTCTGAAAATTATAACGTTAACACACGCGTTTCAAATTCGCCATAGGTTTGTGCACACAATCCCCGCCCACAAATAAGGGCATGAAGGAAAGCATGCCCCGGGAAGGGGCTGGGTGTTAGGAGATAGAGGGGGGCCTCCAGGAATGGCAAAATTAGCAATTTGACCCGGGGCATGCTTTGTTAGTATTTTATTTCGATTTTCTGAAAATTATAACGTTAACACACGCGTTTCAAATTCGCCATAGGTTTGTGCACACAATCCCCGCCCACAAATAAGGGCATGAAGGAAAGCATGCCCCGGGAAGGGGCTGGGTGTTAGGAGATAGAGGGGGGCCTCCAGGAATGGCAAAATTAGCAATTTGACCCGGGGCATGCTTTGTTGAGTATTTTATTTCGATTTTCTGAAAATTATAACGTTAACACACGCGTTTCAAATTCGCCATAGGTTTGTGCACACAATCCCCGCCCACAAATAAGGGCATGAAGGAAAGCATGCCCCGGGAAGGGGCTGGGTGTTAGGAGATAGAGGGGGGCCTCCAGGAATGGCAAAATTAGCAATTTGACCCGGGGCATGCTTTGTTAGTATTTTATTTCGATTTTCTGAAAATTATAACGTTAACACACGCGTTTCAAATTCGCCATAGGTTTGTGCACACAATCCCCGCCCACAAATAAGGGCATGAAGGAAAGCATGCCCCGGGAAGGGGCTGGGTGTTAGGAGATAGAGGGGGGCCTCCAGGAATGGCAAAATTAGCAATTTGACCCGGGGCATGCTTTGTTAGTATTTTATTTCGATTTTCTGAAAATTATAACGTTAACACACGCGTTTCAAATTCGCCATAGGTTTGTGCACACAATCCCCGCCCACAAATAAGGGCATGAAGGAAAGCATGCCCCGGGAAGGGGCTGGGTGTTAGGAGATAGAGGGGGGCCTCCAGGAATGGCAAAATTAGCAATTTGACCCGGGGCATGCTTTGTTAGTATTTTATTTCGATTTTCTGAAAATTATAACGTTAACACACGCGTTTCAAATTCGCCATAGGTTTGTGCACACAATCCCCGCCCACAAATAAGGGCATGAAGGAAAGCATGCCCCGGGAAGGGGCTGGGTGTTAGGAGATAGAGGGGGGCCTCCAGGAATGGCAAAATTAGCAATTTGACCCGGGGCATGCTTTGTTAGTATTTTATTTCGATTTTCTGAAAATTATAACGTTAACACACGCGTTTCAAATTCGCCATAGGTTTGTGCACACAATCCCCGCCCACAAATAAGGGCATGAAGGAAAGCATGCCCCGGGAAGGGGCTGGGTGTTAGGAGATAGAGGGGGGCCTCCAGGAATGGCAAAATTAGCAATTTGACCCGGGGCATGCTTTGTTAGTATTTTATTTCGATTTTCTGAAAATTATAACGTTAACACACGCGTTTCAAATTCGCCATAGGTTTGTGCACACAATCCCCGCCCACAAATAAGGGCATGAAGGAAAGCATGCCCCGGGAAGGGGCTGGGTGTTAGGAGATAGAGGGGGGCCTCCAGGAATGGCAAAATTAGCAATTTGACCCGGGGCATGCTTTGTTAGTATTTTATTTCGATTTTCTGAAAATTATAACGTTAACACACGCGTTTCAAATTCGCCATAGGTTTGTGCACACAATCCCCGCCCACAAATAAGGGCATGAAGGAAAGCATGCCCCGGGAAGGGGCTGGGTGTTAGGAGATAGAGGGGGGCCTCCAGGAATGGCAAAATTAGCAATTTGACCCGGGGCATGCTTTGTTAGTATTTTATTTCGATTTTCTGAAAATTATAACGTTAACACACGCGTTTCAAATTCGCCATAGGTTTGTGCACACAATCCCCGCCCACAAATAAGGGCATGAAGGAAAGCATGCCCCGGGAAGGGGCTGGGTGTTAGGAGATAGAGGGGGGCCTCCAGGAATGGCAAAATTAGCAATTTGACCCGGGGCATGCTTTGTTAGTATTTTATTTCGATTTTCTGAAAATTATAACGTTAACACACGCGTTTCAAATTCGCCATAGGTTTGTGCACACAATCCCCGCCCACAAATAAGGGCATGAAGGAAAGCATGCCCCGGGAAGGGGCTGGGTGTTAGGAGATAGAGGGGGGCCTCCAGGAATGGCAAAATTAGCAATTTGACCCGGGGCATGCTTTGTTAGTATTTTATTTCGATTTTCTGAAAATTATAACGTTAACACACGCGTTTCAAATTCGCCATAGGTTTGTGCACACAATCCCCGCCCACAAATAAGGGCATGAAGGAAAGCATGCCCCGGGAAGGGGCTGGGTGTTAGGAGATAGAGGGGGGCCTCCAGGAATGGCAAAATTAGCAATTTGACCCGGGGCATGCTTTGTTAGTATTTTATTTCGATTTTCTGAAAATTATAACGTTAACACACGCGTTTCAAATTCGCCATAGGTTTGTGCACACAATCCCCGCCCACAAATAAGGGCATGAAGGAAAGCATGCCCCGGGAAGGGGCTGGGTGTTAGGAGATAGAGGGGGGCCTCCAGGAATGGCAAAATTAGCAATTTGACCCGGGGCATGCTTTGTTAGTATTTTATTTCGATTTTCTGAAAATTATAACGTTAACACACGCGTTTCAAATTCGCCATAGGTTTGTGCACACAATCCCCGCCCACAAATAAGGGCATGAAGGAAAGCATGCCCCGGGAAGGGGCTGGGTGTTAGGAGATAGAGGGGGGCCTCCAGGAATGGCAAAATTAGCAATTTGACCCGGGGCATGCTTTGTTAGTATTTTATTTCGATTTTCTGAAAATTATAACGTTAACACACGCGTTTCAAATTCGCCATAGGTTTGTGCACACAATCCCCGCCCACAAATAAGGGCATGAAGGAAAGCATGCCCCGGGAAGGGGCTGGGTGTTAGGAGATAGAGGGGGGCCTCCAGGAATGGCAAAATTAGCAATTTGACCCGGGGCATGCTTTGTTAGTATTTTATTTCGATTTTCTGAAAATTATAACGTTAACACACGCGTTTCAAATTCGCCATAGGTTTGTGCACACAATCCCCGCCCACAAATAAGGGCATGAAGGAAAGCATGCCCCGGGAAGGGGCTGGGTGTTAGGAGATAGAGGGGGGCCTCCAGGAATGGCAAAATTAGCAATTTGACCCGGGGCATGCTTTGTTAGTATTTTATTTCGATTTTCTGAAAATTATAACGTTAACACACGCGTTTCAAATTCGCCATAGGTTTGTGCACACAATCCCCGCCCACAAATAAGGGCATGAAGGAAAGCATGCCCCGGGAAGGGGCTGGGTGTTAGGAGATAGAGGGGGGCCTCCAGGAATGGCAAAATTAGCAATTTGACCCGGGGCATGCTTTGTTAGTATTTTATTTCGATTTTCTGAAAATTATAACGTTAACACACGCGTTTCAAATTCGCCATAGGTTTGTGCACACAATCCCCGCCCACAAATAAGGGCATGAAGGAAAGCATGCCCCGGGAAGGGGCTGGGTGTTAGGAGATAGAGGGGGGCCTCCAGGAATGGCAAAATTAGCAATTTGACCCGGGGCATGCTTTGTTAGTATTTTATTTCGATTTTCTGAAAATTATAACGTTAACACACGCGTTTCAAATTCGCCATAGGTTTGTGCACACAATCCCCGCCCACAAATAAGGGCATGAAGGAAAGCATGCCCCGGGAAGGGGCTGGGTGTTAGGAGATAGAGGGGGGCCTCCAGGAATGGCAAAATTAGCAATTTGACCCGGGGCATGCTTTGTTAGTATTTTATTTCGATTTTCTGAAAATTATAACGTTAACACACGCGTTTCAAATTCGCCATAGGTTTGTGCACACAATCCCCGCCCACAAATAAGGGCATGAAGGAAAGCATGCCCCGGGAAGGGGCTGGGTGTTAGGAGATAGAGGGGGGCCTCCAGGAATGGCAAAATTAGCAATTTGACCCGGGGCATGCTTTGTTAGTATTTTATTTCGATTTTCTGAAAATTATAACGTTAACACACGCGTTTCAAATTCGCCATAGGTTTGTGCACACAATCCCCGCCCACAAATAAGGGCATGAAGGAAAGCATGCCCCGGGAAGGGGCTGGGTGTTAGGAGATAGAGGGGGGCCTCCAGGAATGGCAAAATTAGCAATTTGACCCGGGGCATGCTTTGTTAGTATTTTATTTCGATTTTCTGAAAATTATAACGTTAACACACGCGTTTCAAATTCGCCATAGGTTTGTGCACACAATCCCCGCCCACAAATAAGGGCATGAAGGAAAGCATGCCCCGGGAAGGGGCTGGGTGTTAGGAGATAGAGGGGGGCCTCCAGGAATGGCAAAATTAGCAATTTGACCCGGGGCATGCTTTGTTAGTATTTTATTTCGATTTTCTGAAAATTATAACGTTAACACACGCGTTTCAAATTCGCCATAGGTTTGTGCACACAATCCCCGCCCACAAATAAGGGCATGAAGGAAAGCATGCCCCGGGAAGGGGCTGGGTGTTAGGAGATAGAGGGGGGCCTCCAGGAATGGCAAAATTAGCAATTTGACCCGGGGCATGCTTTGTTAGTATTTTATTTCGATTTTCTGAAAATTATAACGTTAACACACGCGTTTCAAATTCGCCATAGGTTTGTGCACACAATCCCCGCCCACAAATAAGGGCATGAAGGAAAGCATGCCCCGGGAAGGGGCTGGGTGTTAGGAGATAGAGGGGGGCCTCCAGGAATGGCAAAATTAGCAATTTGACCCGGGGCATGCTTTGTTAGTATTTTATTTCGATTTTCTGAAAATTATAACGTTAACACACGCGTTTCAAATTCGCCATAGGTTTGTGCACACAATCCCCGCCCACAAATAAGGGCATGAAGGAAAGCATGCCCCGGGAAGGGGCTGGGTGTTAGGAGATAGAGGGGGGCCTCCAGGAATGGCAAAATTAGCAATTTGACCCGGGGCATGCTTTGTTAGTATTTTATTTCGATTTTCTGAAAATTATAACGTTAACACACGCGTTTCAAATTCGCCATAGGTTTGTGCTCACAATCCCCGCCCACAAATAAGGGCATGAAGGAAAGCATGCCCCGGGAAGGGGCTGGGTGTTAGGAGATAGAGGGGGGCCTCCAGGAATGGCAAAATTAGCAATTTGACCCGGGGCATGCTTTGTTAGTATTTTATTTCGATTTTCTGAAAATTATAACGTTAACACACGCGTTTCAAATTCGCCATAGGTTTGTGCACACAATCCCCGCCCACAAATAAGGGCATGAAGGAAAGCATGCCCCGGGAAGGGGCTGGGTGTTAGGAGATAGAGGGGGGCCTCCAGGAATGGCAAAATTAGCAATTTGACCCGGGGCATGCTTTGTTAGTATTTTATTTCGATTTTCTGAAAATTATAACGTTAACACACGCGTTTCAAATTCGCCATAGGTTTGTGCACACAATCCCCGCCCACAAATAAGGGCATGAAGGAAAGCATGCCCCGGGAAGGGGCTGGGTGTTAGGAGATAGAGGGGGGCCTCCAGGAATGGCAAAATTAGCAATTTGACCCGGGGCATGCTTTGTTAGTATTTTATTTCGATTTTCTGAAAATTATAACGTTAACACACGCGTTTCAAATTCGCCATAGGTTTGTGCACACAATCCCCGCCCACAAATAAGGGCATGAAGGAAAGCATGCCCCGGGAAGGGGCTGGGTGTTAGGAGATAGAGGGGGGCCTCCAGGAATGGCAAAATTAGCAATTTGACCCGGGGCATGCTTTGTTAGTATTTTATTTCGATTTTCTGAAAATTATAACGTTAACACACGCGTTTCAAATTCGCCATAGGTTTGTGCACACAATCCCCGCCCACAAATAAGGGCATGAAGGAAAGCATGCCCCGGGAAGGGGCTGGGTGTTAGGAGATAGAGGGGGGCCTCCAGGAATGGCAACATTTGCAATTTGACCCGGGGCATGCTTTGTTAGTATTTTATTTCGATTTTCTGAAAATTATAACGTTAACACACGCGTTTCAAATTCGCCATAGGTTTGTGCACACAATCCCCGCCCACAAATAAGGGCATGAAAGAAAGCATGCCCCGGGAAGGGGCTGGGTGTTAGGAGATAGAGGGGGCCTCCAGGAATGGCAAAATTAGCAATTTGACCCGGGGCATGCTTTGTTAGTATTTTATTTCGATTTTCTGAAAATTATAACGTTAACACACGCGTTTCAAATTCGCCATAGGTTTGTGCACACAATCCCCGCCAACAAATAAGGGCATGAAGGAAAGCATGCCCCGGGAAGGGGCTGGGTGTTAGGAGATAGAGGGGGGCCTCCAGGAATGGCAAAATTAGCAATTTGACCCGGGGCATGCTTTGTTAGTATTTTATTTCGATTTTCTGAAAATTATAACGTTAACACACGCGTTTCAAATTCGCCATAGGTTTGTGCACACAATCCCCGCCCACAAATAAGGGCATGAAGGAAAGCATGCCCCGGGAAGGGGCTGGGTGTTAGGAGATAGAGGGGGGCCTCCAGGAATGGCAAAATTAGCAATTTGACCCGGGGCATGCTTTGTTAGTATTTTATTTCGATTTTCTGAAAATTATAACGTTAACACACGCGTTTCAAATTCGCCATAGGTTTGTGCACACAATCCCCGCCCACAAATAAGGGCATGAAGGAAAGCATGCCCCGGGAAGGGGCTGGGTGTTAGGAGATAGAGGGGGGCCTCCAGGAATGGCAAAATTAGCAATTTGACCCGGGGCATGCTTTGTTAGTATTTTATTTCGATTTTCTGAAAATTATAACGTTAACACACGCGTTTCAAATTCGCCATATGTTTGTGCACACAATCCCCGCCCACAAATAAGGGCACGAAGGAAAGCATGCCCCGGGAAGGGGCTGGGTGTTAGGAGATAGAGGGGGGCCTCCAGGAATGGCAAAATTAGCAATTTGACCCGGGGCATGCTTTGTTAGTATTTTATTTCGATTTTCTGAAAATTATAACGTTAACACACGCGTTTCAAATTCGCCATATGTTTGTGCACACAATCCCCGCCCACAAATAAGGGCACGAAGGAAAGCATGCCCCGGGAAGGGGCTGGGTGTTAGGAGATAGAGGGGGGCCTCCAGGAATGGCAAAATTAGCAATTTGACCCGGGGCATGCTTTGTTAGTATTTTATTTCGATTTTCTGAAAATTATAACGTTAACACACGCGTTTCAAATTCGCCATAGGTTTGTGCACACAATCCCCGCCCACAAATAAGGGCATGAAGGAAAGCATGCCCCGGGAAGGGGCTGGGTGTTAGGAGATAGAGGGGGGCCTCCAGGAATGGCAACATTTGCAATTTGACCCGGGGCATGCTTTGTTAGTATTTTATTTCGATTTTCTGAAAATTATAACGTTAACACACGCGTTTCAAATTCGCCATAGGTTTGTGCACACAATCCCCGCCCACAAATAAGGGCATGAAGAAAGCATGCCCCGGGAAGGGGCTGGGTGTTAGGAGATAGAGGGGGGCCTCCAGGAATGGCAAAATTAGCAATTTGACCCGGGGCATGCTTTGTTAGTATTTTATTTCGATTTTCTGAAAATTATAACGTTAACACACGCGTTTCAAATTCGCCATAGGTTTGTGCACACAATCCCCGCCCACAAATAAGGGCATGAAGGAAAGCATGCCCCGGGAAGGGGCTGGGTGTTAGGAGATAGAGGGGGGCCTCCAGGAATGGCAAAATTAGCAATTTGACCCGGGGCATGCTTTGTTAGTATTTTATTTCGATTTTCTGAAAATTATAACGTTAACACACGCGTTTCAAATTCGCCATAGGTTTGTGCACACAATCCCCGCCCACAAATAAGGGCATGAATGAAAGCATGCCCCGGGAAGGGGCTGGGTGTTAGGAGATAGAGGGGGGCCTCCAGGAATGGCAAAATTAGCAATTTGACCCGGGGCATGCTTTGTTAGTATTTTATTTCGATTTTCTGAAAATTATAACGTTAACACACGCGTTTCAAATTCGCCATAGGTTTGTGCACACAATCCCCGCCCACAAATAAGGGCATGAAGGAAAGCATGCCCCGGGAAGGGGCTGGGTGTTAGGAGATAGAGGGGGGCCTCCAGGAATGGCAAAATTAGCAATTTGACCCGGGGCATGCTTTGTTAGTATTTTATTTCGATTTTCTGAAAATTATAACGTTAACACACGCGTTTCAAATTCGCCATAGGTTTGTGCACACAATCCCCGCCCACAAATAAGGGCATGAAGGAAAGCATGCCCCGGGAAGGGGCTGGGTGTTAGGAGATAGAGGGGGGCCTCCAGGAATGGCAAAATTAGCAATTTGACCCGGGGCATGCTTTGTTAGTATTTTATTTCGATTTTCTGAAAATTATAACGTTAACACACGC
This sequence comes from Crossaster papposus, assembly GCA_037893245.1. Classification (NCBI taxonomy): domain Eukaryota; kingdom Metazoa; phylum Echinodermata; class Asteroidea; order Velatida; family Solasteridae; genus Crossaster; species Crossaster papposus. The sequence continues at coordinate 60,772 of JBAIAA010000663.1, read as the reverse complement.
GTTTCAAATTCGCCATAGGTTTGTGCACACAATCCCCGCCCACAAAGAAGGGCATGAAGGAAAGCATGCCCCGGGAAGGGGCTGGGTGTTAGGAGATAGAGGGGGGCCTCCAGGAATGGCAAAATTAGCAATTTGACCCGGGGCATGCTTTGTTAGTATTTTATTTCGATTTTCTGAAAATTATAACGTTAACACACGCGTTTCAAATTCGCCATAGGTTTGTGCACACAATCCCCGCCCACAAATAAGGGCATGAAGGAAAGCATGCCCCGGGAAGGGGCTGGGTGTTAGGAGATAGAGGGGGGCCTCCAGGAATGGCAAAATTAGCAATTTGACCCGGGGCATGCTTTGTTAGTATTTTATTTCGATTTTCTGAAAATTATAACGTTAACACACGCGTTTCAAATTCGCCATAGGTTTGTGCACACAATCCCCGCCCACAAATAAGGGCATGAAGGAAAGCATGCCCCGGGAAGGGGCTGGGTGTTAGGAGATAGAGGGGGGCCTCCAGGAATGGCAAAATTAGCAATTTGACCCGGGGCATGCTTTGTTAGTATTTTATTTCGATTTTCTGAAAATTATAACGTTAACACACGCGTTTCAAATTCGCCATAGGTTTGTGCACACAATCCCCGCCCACAAATAAGGGCATGAAGGAAAGCATGCCCCGGGAAGGGGCTGGGTGTTAGGAGATAGAGGGGGGCCTCCAGGAATGGCAAAATTAGCAATTTGACCCGGGGCATGCTTTGTTAGTATTTTATTTCGATTTTCTGAAAATTATAACGTTAACACACGCGTTTCAAATTCGCCATAGGTTTGTGCACACAATCCCCGCCCACAAATAAGGGCATGAAGGAAAGCATGCCCCGGGAAGGGGCTGGGTGTTAGGAGATAGAGGGGGGCCTCCAGGAATGGCAAAATTAGCAATTTGACCCGGGGCATGCTTTGTTAGTATTTTATTTCGATTTTCTGAAAATTATAACGTTAACACACGCGTTTCAAATTCGCCATAGGTTTGTGCACACAATCCCCGCCCACAAATAAGGGCATGAAGGAAAGCATGCCCCGGGAAGGGGCTGGGTGTTAGGAGATAGAGGGGGGCCTCCAGGAATGGCAAAATTAGCAATTTGACCCGGGGCATGCTTTGTTAGTATTTTATTTCGATTTTCTGAAAATTATAACGTTAACACACGCGTTTCAAATTCGCCATAGGTTTGTGCACACAATCCCCGCCCACAAATAAGGGCATGAAGGAAAGCATGCCCCGGGAAGGGGCTGGGTGTTAGGAGATAGAGGGGGGCCTCCAGGAATGGCAAAATTAGCAATTTGACCCGGGGCATGCTTTGTTAGTATTTTATTTCGATTTTCTGAAAATTATAACGTTAACACACGCGTTTCAAATTCGCCATAGGTTTGTGCACACAATCCCCGCCCACAAATAAGGGCATGAAGGAAAGCATGCCCCGGGAAGGGGCTGGGTGTTAGGAGATAGAGGGGGGCCTCCAGGAATGGCAAAATTAGCAATTTGACCCGGGGCATGCTTTGTTAGTATTTTATTTCGATTTTCTGAAAATTATAACGTTAACACACGCGTTTCAAATTCGCCATAGGTTTGTGCACACAATCCCCGCCCACAAATAAGGGCATGAAGGAAAGCATGCCCCGGGAAGGGGCTGGGTGTTAGGAGATAGAGGGGGGCCTCCAGGAATGGCAAAATTAGCAATTTGACCCGGGGCATGCTTTGTTAGTATTTTATTTCGATTTTCTGAAAATTATAACGTTAACACACGCGTTTCAAATTCGCCATAGGTTTGTGCACACAATCCCCGCCCACAAATAAGGGCATGAAGGAAAGCATGCCCCGGGAAGGGGCTGGGTGTTAGGAGATAGAGGGGGGCCTCCAGGAATGGCAAAATTAGCAATTTGACCCGGGGCATGCTTTGTTAGTATTTTATTTCGATTTTCTGAAAATTATAACGTTAACACACGCGTTTCAAATTCGCCATAGGTTTGTGCACACAATCCCCGCCCACAAATAAGGGCATGAAGGAAAGCATGCCCCGGGAAGGGGCTGGGTGTTAGGAGATAGAGGGGGGCCTCCAGGAATGGCAAAATTAGCAATTTGACCCGGGGCATGCTTTGTTAGTATTTTATTTCGATTTTCTGAAAATTATAACGTTAACACACGCGTTTCAAATTCGCCATAGGTTTGTGCACACAATCCCCGCCCACAAATAAGGGCATGAAGGAAAGCATGCCCCGGGAAGGGGCTGGGTGTTAGGAGATAGAGGGGGGCCTCCAGGAATGGCAAAATTACGCAATTTGACCCGGGGCATGCTTTGTTAGTATTTTATTTCGATTTTCTGAAAATTATAACGTTAACACACGCGTTTCAAATTCGCCATAGGTTTGTGCACACAATCCCCGCCCACAAATAAGGGCATGAAGGAAAGCATGCCCCGGGAAGGGGCTGGGTGTTAGGAGATAGAGGGGGGCCTCCAGGAATGGCAAAATTAGCAATTTGACCCGGGGCATGCTTTGTTAGTATTTTATTTCGATTTTCTGAAAATTATAACGTTAACACACGCGTTTCAAATTCGCCATAGGTTTGTGCACACAATCCCCGCCCACAAATAAGGGCATGAAGGAAAGCATGCCCCGGGAAGGGGCTGGGTGTTAGGAGATAGAGGGGGGCCTCCAGGAATGGCAAAATTAGCAATTTGACCCGGGGCTTGCTTTGTTAGTATTTTATTTCGATTTTCTGAAAATTATAACGTTAACACACGCGTTTCAAATTCGCCATAGGTTTGTGCACACAATCCCCGCCCACAAATAAGGGCATGAAGGAAAGCATGCCCCGGGAAGGGGCTGGGTGTTAGGAGATAGAGGGGGGCCTCCAGGAATGGCAAAATTAGCAATTTGACCCGGGGCATGCTTTGTTAGTATTTTATTTCGATTTTCTGAAAATTATAACGTTAACACACGCGTTTCAAATTCGCCATAGGTTTGTGCACACAATCCCCGCCCACAAATAAGGGCATGAAGGAAAGCATGCCCCGGGAAGGGGCTGGGTGTTAGGAGATAGAGGGGGGCCTCCAGGAATGGCAAAATTAGCAATTTGACCCGGGGCATGCTTTGTTAGTATTTTATTTCGATTTTCTGAAAATTATAACGTTAACACACGCGTTTCAAATTCGCCATAGGTTTGTGCACACAATCCCCGCCCACAAATAAGGGCATGAAGGAAAGCATGCCCCGGGAAGGGGCTGGGTGTTAGGAGATAGAGGGGGGCCTCCAGGAATGGCAAAATTAGCAATTTGACCCGGGGCATGCTTTGTTAGTATTTTATTTCGATTTTCTGAAAATTATAACGTTAACACACGCGTTTCAAATTCGCCATAGGTTTGTGCACACAATCCCCGCCCACAAATAAGGGCATGAAGGAAAGCATGCCCCGGGAAGGGGCTGGGTGTTAGGAGATAGAGGGGGGCCTCCAGGAATGGCAAAATTAGCAATTTGACCCGGGGCATGCTTTGTTAGTATTTTATTTCGATTTTCTGAAAATTATAACGTTAACACACGCGTTTCAAATTCGCCATAGGTTTGTGCACACAATCCCCGCCCACAAATAAGGGCATGAAGGAAAGCATGCCCCGGGAAGGGGCTGGGTGTTAGGAGATAGAGGGGGGCCTCCAGGAATGGCAAAATTAGCAATTTGACCCGGGGCATGCTTTGTTAGTATTTTATTTCGATTTTCTGAAAATTATAACGTTAACACACGCGTTTCAAATTCGCCATAGGTTTGTGCACACAATCCCCGCCCACAAATAAGGGCATGAAGGAAAGCATGCCCCGGGAAGGGGCTGGGTGTTAGGAGATAGAGGGGGGCCTCCAGGAATGGCAAAATTAGCAATTTGACCCGGGGCATGCTTTGTTAGTATTTTATTTCGATTTTCTGAAAATTATAACGTTAACACACGCGTTTCAAATTCGCCATAGGTTTGTGCACACAATCCCCGCCCACAAATAAGGGCATGAAGGAAAGCATGCCCCGGGAAGGGGCTGGGTGTTAGGAGATAGAGGGGGGCCTCCAGGAATGGCAAAATTAGCAATTTGACCCGGGGCATGCTTTGTTAGTATTTTATTTCGATTTTCTGAAAATTATAACGTTAACACACGCGTTTCAAATTCGCCATAGGTTTGTGCACACAATCCCCGCCCACAAATAAGGGCATGAAGGAAAGCATGCCCCGGGAAGGGGCTGGGTGTTAGGAGATAGAGGGGGGCCTCCAGGAATGGCAAAATTAGCAATTTGACCCGGGGCATGCTTTGTTAGTATTTTATTTCGATTTTCTGAAAATTATAACGTTAACACACGCGTTTCAAATTCGCCATAGGTTTGTGCACACAATCCCCGCCCACAAATAAGGGCATGAAGGAAAGCATGCCCCGGGAAGGGGCTGGGTGTTAGGAGATAGAGGGGGGCCTCCAGGAATGGCAAAATTAGCAATTTGACCCGGGGCATGCTTTGTTAGTATTTTATTTCGATTTTCTGAAAATTATAACGTTAACACACGCGTTTCAAATTCGCCATAGGTTTGTGCACACAATCCCCGCCCACAAATAAGGGCATGAAGGAAAGCATGCCCCGGGAAGGGGCTGGGTGTTAGGAGATAGAGGGGGGCCTCCAGGAATGGCAAAATTAGCAATTTGACCCGGGGCATGCTTTGTTAGTATTTTATTTCGATTTTCTGAAAATTATAACGTTAACACACGCGTTTCAAATTCGCCATAGGTTTGTGCACACAATCCCCGCCCACAAATAAGGGCATGAAGGAAAGCATGCCCCGGGAAGGGGCTGGGTGTTAGGAGATAGAGGGGGGCCTCCAGGAATGGCAAAATTAGCAATTTGACCCGGGGCATGCTTTGTTAGTATTTTATTTCGATTTTCTGAAAATTATAACGTTAACACACGCGTTTCAAATTCGCCATAGGTTTGTGCACACAATCCCCGCCCACAAATAAGGGCATGAAGGAAAGCATGCCCCGGGAAGGGGCTGGGTGTTAGGAGATAGAGGGGGGCCTCCAGGAATGGCAAAATTAGCAATTTGACCCGGGGCATGCTTTGTTAGTATTTTATTTCGATTTTCTGAAAATTATAACGTTAACACACGCGTTTCAAATTCGCCATAGGTTTGTGCACACAATCCCCGCCCACAAATAAGGGCATGAAGGAAAGCATGCCCCGGGAAGGGGCTGGGTGTTAGGAGATAGAGGGGGGCCTCCAGGAATGGCAAAATTAGCAATTTGACCCGGGGCATGCTTTGTTAGTATTTTATTTCGATTTTCTGAAAATTATAACGTTAACACACGCGTTTCAAATTCGCCATAGGTTTGTGCACACAATCCCCGCCCACAAATAAGGGCATGAAGGAAAGCATGCCCCGGGAAGGGGCTGGGTGTTAGGAGATAGAGGGGGGCCTCCAGGAATGGCAAAATTAGCAATTTGACCCGGGGCATGCTTTGTTAGTATTTTATTTCGATTTTCTGAAAATTATAACGTTAACACACGCGTTTCAAATTCGCCATAGGTTTGTGCACACAATCCCCGCCCACAAATAAGGGCATGAAGGAAAGCATGCCCCGGGAAGGGGCTGGGTGTTAGGAGATAGAGGGGGGCCTCCAGGAATGGCAAAATTAGCAATTTGACCCGGGGCATGCTTTGTTAGTATTTTATTTCGATTTTCTGAAAATTATAACGTTAACACACGCGTTTCAAATTCGCCATAGGTTTGTGCACACAATCCCCGCCCACAAATAAGGGCATGAAGGAAAGCATGCCCCGGGAAGGGGCTGGGTGTTAGGAGATAGAGGGGGGCCTCCAGGAATGGCAAAATTAGCAATTTGACCCGGGGCATGCTTTGTTAGTATTTTATTTCGATTTTCTGAAAATTATAACGTTAACACACGCGTTTCAAATTCGCCATAGGTTTGTGCACACAATCCCCGCCCACAAATAAGGGCATGAAGGAAAGCATGCCCCGGGAAGGGGCTGGGTGTTAGGAGATAGAGGGGGGCCTCCAGGAATGGCAAAATTAGCAATTTGACCCGGGGCATGCTTTGTTAGTATTTTATTTCGATTTTCTGAAAATTATAACGTTAACACACGCGTTTCAAATTCGCCATAGGTTTGTGCACACAATCCCCGCCCACAAATAAGGGCATGAAGGAAAGCATGCCCCGGGAAGGGGCTGGGTGTTAGGAGATAGAGGGGGGCCTCCAGGAATGGCAAAATTAGCAATTTGACCCGGGGCATGCTTTGTTAGTATTTTATTTCGATTTTCTGAAAATTATAACGTTAACACACGCGTTTCAAATTCGCCATAGGTTTGTGCACACAATCCCCGCCCACAAATAAGGGCATGAAGGAAAGCATGCCCCGGGAAGGGGCTGGGTGTTAGGAGATAGAGGGGGGCCTCCAGGAATGGCAAAATTAGCAATTTGACCCGGGGCATGCTTTGTTAGTATTTTATTTCGATTTTCTGAAAATTATAACGTTAACACACGCGTTTCAAATTCGCCATAGGTTTGTGCACACAATCCCCGCCCACAAATAAGGGCATGAAGGAAAGCATGCCCCGGGAAGGGGCTGGGTGTTAGGAGATAGAGGGGGGCCTCCAGGAATGGCAAAATTAGCAATTTGACCCGGGGCATGCTTTGTTAGTATTTTATTTCGATTTTCTGAAAATTATAACGTTAACACACGCGTTTCAAATTCGCCATAGGTTTGTGCACACAATCCCCGCCCACAAATAAGGGCATGAAGGAAAGCATGCCCCGGGAAGGGGCTGGGTGTTAGGAGATAGAGGGGGGCCTCCAGGAATGGCAAAATTAGCAATTTGACCCGGGGCATGCTTTGTTAGTATTTTATTTCGATTTTCTGAAAATTATAACGTTAACACACGCGTTTCAAATTCGCCATAGGTTTGTGCACACAATCCCCGCCCACAAATAAGGGCATGAAGGAAAGCATGCCCCGGGAAGGGGCTGGGTGTTAGGAGATAGAGGGGGGCCTCCAGGAATGGCAAAATTAGCAATTTGACCCGGGGCATGCTTTGTTAGTATTTTATTTCGATTTTCTGAAAATTATAACGTTAACACACGCGTTTCAAATTCGCCATAGGTTTGTGCACACAATCCCCGCCCACAAATAAGGGCATGAAGGAAAGCATGCCCCGGGAAGGGGCTGGGTGTTAGGAGATAGAGGGGGGCCTCCAGGAATGGCAAAATTAGCAATTTGACCCGGGGCATGCTTTGTTAGTATTTTATTTCGATTTTCTGAAAATTATAACGTTAACACACGCGTTTCAAATTCGCCATAGGTTTGTGCACACAATCCCCGCCCACAAATAAGGGCATGAAGGAAAGCATGCCCCGGGAAGGGGCTGGGTGTTAGGAGATAGAGGGGGGCCTCCAGGAATGGCAAAATTAGCAATTTGACCCGGGGCATGCTTTGTTAGTATTTTATTTCGATTTTCTGAAAATTATAACGTTAACACACGCGTTTCAAATTCGCCATAGGTTTGTGCACACAATCCCCGCCCACAAATAAGGGCATGAAGGAAAGCATGCCCCGGGAAGGGGCTGGGTGTTAGGAGATAGAGGGGGGCCTCCAGGAATGGCAAAATTAGCAATTTGACCCGGGGCATGCTTTGTTAGTATTTTATTTCGATTTTCTGAAAATTATAACGTTAACACACGCGTTTCAAATTCGCCATAGGTTTGTGCACACAATCCCCGCCCACAAATAAGGGCATGAAGGAAAGCATGCCCCGGGAAGGGGCTGGGTGTTAGGAGATAGAGGGGGGCCTCCAGGAATGGCAAAATTAGCAATTTGACCCGGGGCATGCTTTGTTAGTATTTTATTTCGATTTTCTGAAAATTATAACGTTAACACACGCGTTTCAAATTCGCCATAGGTTTGTGCACACAATCCCCGCCCACAAATAAGGGCATGAAGGAAAGCATGCCCCGGGAAGGGGCTGGGTGTTAGGAGATAGAGGGGGGCCTCCAGGAATGGCAAAATTAGCAATTTGACCCGGGGCATGCTTTGTTAGTATTTTATTTCGATTTTCTGAAAATTATAACGTTAACACACGCGTTTCAAATTCGCCATAGGTTTGTGCACACAATCCCCGCCCACAAATAAGGGCATGAAGGAAAGCATGCCCCGGGAAGGGGCTGGGTGTTAGGAGATAGAGGGGGGCCTCCAGGAATGGCAAAATTAGCAATTTGACCCGGGGCATGCTTTGTTAGTATTTTATTTCGATTTTCTGAAAATTATAACGTTAACACACGCGTTTCAAATTCGCCATAGGTTTGTGCACACAATCCCCGCCCACAAATAAGGGCATGAAGGAAAGCATGCCCCGGGAAGGGGCTGGGTGTTAGGAGATAGAGGGGGGCCTCCAGGAATGGCAAAATTAGCAATTTGACCCGGGGCATGCTTTGTTAGTATTTTATTTCGATTTTCTGAAAATTATAACGTTAACACACGCGTTTCAAATTCGCCATAGGTTTGTGCACACAATCCCCGCCCACAAATAAGGGCATGAAGGAAAGCATGCCCCGGGAAGGGGCTGGGTGTTAGGAGATAGAGGGGGGCCTCCAGGAATGGCAAAATTAGCAATTTGACCCGGGGCATGCTTTGTTAGTATTTTATTTCGATTTTCTGAAAATTATAACGTTAACACACGCGTTTCAAATTCGCCATAGGTTTGTGCACACAATCCCCGCCCACAAATAAGGGCATGAAGGAAAGCATGCCCCGGGAAGGGGCTGGGTGTTAGGAGATAGAGGGGGGCCTCCAGGAATGGCAAAATTAGCAATTTGACCCGGGGCATGCTTTGTTAGTATTTTATTTCGATTTTCTGAAAATTATAACGTTAACACACGCGTTTCAAATTCGCCATAGGTTTGTGCACACAATCCCCGCCCACAAATAAGGGCATGAAGGAAAGCATGCCCCGGGAAGGGGCTGGGTGTTAGGAGATAGAGGGGGGCCTCCAGGAATGGCAAAATTAGCAATTTGACCCGGGGCATGCTTTGTTAGTATTTTATTTCGATTTTCTGAAAATTATAACGTTAACACACGCGTTTCAAATTCGCCATAGGTTTGTGCACACAATCCCCGCCCACAAATAAGGGCATGAAGGAAAGCATGCCCCGGGAAGGGGCTGGGTGTTAGGAGATAGAGGGGGGCCTCCAGGAATGGCAAAATTAGCAATTTGACCCGGGGCATGCTTTGTTAGTATTTTATTTCGATTTTCTGAAAATTATAACGTTAACACACGCGTTTCAAATTCGCCATAGGTTTGTGCACACAATCCCCGCCCACAAATAAGGGCATGAAGGAAAGCATGCCCCGGGAAGGGGCTGGGTGTTAGGAGATAGAGGGGGGCCTCCAGGAATGGCAAAATTAGCAATTTGACCCGGGGCATGCTTTGTTAGTATTTTATTTCGATTTTCTGAAAATTATAACGTTAACACACGCGTTTCAAATTCGCCATAGGTTTGTGCACACAATCCCCGCCCACAAATAAGGGCATGAAGGAAAGCATGCCCCGGGAAGGGGCTGGGTGTTAGGAGATAGAGGGGGGCCTCCAGGAATGGCAAAATTAGCAATTTGACCCGGGGCATGCTTTGTTAGTATTTTATTTCGATTTTCTGAAAATTATAACGTTAACACACGCGTTTCAAATTCGCCATAGGTTTGTGCACACAATCCCCGCCCACAAATAAGGGCATGAAGGAAAGCATGCCCCGGGAAGGGGCTGGGTGTTAGGAGATAGAGGGGGGCCTCCAGGAATGGCAAAATTAGCAATTTGACCCGGGGCATGCTTTGTTAGTATTTTATTTCGATTTTCTGAAAATTATAACGTTAACACACGCGTTTCAAATTCGCCATAGGTTTGTGCACACAATCCCCGCCCACAAATAAGGGCATGAAGGAAAGCATGCCCCGGGAAGGGGCTGGGTGTTAGGAGATAGAGGGGGGCCTCCAGGAATGGCAAAATTAGCAATTTGACCCGGGGCATGCTTTGTTAGTATTTTATTTCGATTTTCTGAAAATTATAACGTTAACACACGCGTTTCAAATTCGCCATAGGTTTGTGCACACAATCCCCGCCCACAAATAAGGGCATGAAGGAAAGCATGCCCCGGGAAGGGGCTGGGTGTTAGGAGATAGAGGGGGGCCTCCAGGAATGGCAAAATTAGCAATTTGACCCGGGGCATGCTTTGTTAGTATTTTATTTCGATTTTCTGAAAATTATAACGTTAACACACGCGTTTCAAATTCGCCATAGGTTTGTGCACACAATCCCCGCCCACAAATAAGGGCATGAAGGAAAGCATGCCCCGGGAAGGGGCTGGGTGTTAGGAGATAGAGGGGGGCCTCCAGGAATGGCAAAATTAGCAATTTGACCCGGGGCATGCTTTGTTAGTATTTTATTTCGATTTTCTGAAAATTATAACGTTAACACACGCGTTTCAAATTCGCCATAGGTTTGTGCACACAATCCCCGCCCACAAATAAGGGCATGAAGGAAAGCATGCCCCGGGAAGGGGCTGGGTGTTAGGAGATAGAGGGGGGCCTCCAGGAATGGCAAAATTAGCAATTTGACCCGGGGCATGCTTTGTTAGTATTTTATTTCGATTTTCTGAAAATTATAACGTTAACACACGCGTTTCAAATTCGCCATAGGTTTGTGCACACAATCCCCGCCCACAAATAAGGGCATGAAGGAAAGCATGCCCCGGGAAGGGGCTGGGTGTTAGGAGATAGAGGGGGGCCTCCAGGAATGGCAAAATTAGCAATTTGACCCGGGGCATGCTTTGTTAGTATTTTATTTCGATTTTCTGAAAATTATAACGTTAACACACGCGTTTCAAATTCGCCATAGGTTTGTGCACACAATCCCCGCCCACAAATAAGGGCATGAAGGAAAGCATGCCCCGGGAAGGGGCTGGGTGTTAGGAGATAGAGGGGGGCCTCCAGGAATGGCAAAATTAGCAATTTGACCCGGGGCATGCTTTGTTAGTATTTTATTTCGATTTTCTGAAAATTATAACGTTAACACACGCGTTTCAAATTCGCCATAGGTTTGTGCACACAATCCCCGCCCACAAATAAGGGCATGAAGGAAAGCATGCCCCGGGAAGGGGCTGGGTGTTAGGAGATAGAGGGGGGCCTCCAGGAATGGCAAAATTAGCAATTTGACCCGGGGCATGCTTTGTTAGTATTTTATTTCGATTTTCTGAAAATTATAACGTTAACACACGCGTTTCAAATTCGCCATAGGTTTGTGCACACAATCCCCGCCCACAAATAAGGGCATGAAGGAAAGCATGCCCCGGGAAGGGGCTGGGTGTTAGGAGATAGAGGGGGGCCTCCAGGAATGGCAAAATTAGCAATTTGACCCGGGGCATGCTTTGTTAGTATTTTATTTCGATTTTCTGAAAATTATAACGTTAACACACGCGTTTCAAATTCGCCATAGGTTTGTGCACACAATCCCCGCCCACAAATAAGGGCATGAAGGAAAGCATGCCCCGGGAAGGGGCTGGGTGTTAGGAGATAGAGGGGGGCCTCCAGGAATGGCAAAATTAGCAATTTGACCCGGGGCATGCTTTGTTAGTATTTTATTTCGATTTTCTGAAAATTATAACGTTAACACACGCGTTTCAAATTCGCCATAGGTTTGTGCACACAATCCCCGCCCACAAATAAGGGCATGAAGGAAAGCATGCCCCGGGAAGGGGCTGGGTGTTAGGAGATAGAGGGGGGCCTCCAGGAATGGCAAAATTAGCAATTTGACCCGGGGCATGCTTTGTTAGTATTTTATTTCGATTTTCTGAAAATTATAACGTTAACACACGCGTTTCAAATTCGCCATAGGTTTGTGCACACAATCCCCGCCCACAAATAAGGGCATGAAGGAAAGCATGCCCCGGGAAGGGGCTGGGTGTTAGGAGATAGAGGGGGGCCTCCAGGAATGGCAAAATTAGCAATTTGACCCGGGGCATGCTTTGTTAGTATTTTATTTCGATTTTCTGAAAATTATAACGTTAACACACGCGTTTCAAATTCGCCATAGGTTTGTGCACACAATCCCCGCCCACAAATAAGGGCATGAAGGAAAGCATGCCCCGGGAAGGGGCTGGGTGTTAGGAGATAGAGGGGGGCCTCCAGGAATGGCAAAATTAGCAATTTGACCCGGGGCATGCTTTGTTAGTATTTTATTTCGATTTTCTGAAAATTATAACGTTAACACACGCGTTTCAAATTCGCCATAGGTTTGTGCACACAATCCCCGCCCACAAATAAGGGCATGAAGGAAAGCATGCCCCGGGAAGGGGCTGGGTGTTAGGAGATAGAGGGGGGCCTCCAGGAATGGCAAAATTAGCAATTTGACCCGGGGCATGCTTTGTTAGTATTTTATTTCGATTTTCTGAAAATTATAACGTTAACACACGCGTTTCAAATTCGCCATAGGTTTGTGCACACAATCCCCGCCCACAAATAAGGGCATGAAGGAAAGCATGCCCCGGGAAGGGGCTGGGTGTTAGGAGATAGAGGGGGGCCTCCAGGAATGGCAAAATTAGCAATTTGACCCGGGGCATGCTTTGTTAGTATTTTATTTCGATTTTCTGAAAATTATAACGTTAACACACGCGTTTCAAATTCGCCATAGGTTTGTGCACACAATCCCCGCCCACAAATAAGGGCATGAAGGAAAGCATGCCCCGGGAAGGGGCTGGGTGTTAGGAGATAGAGGGGGGCCTCCAGGAATGGCAAAATTAGCAATTTGACCCGGGGCATGCTTTGTTAGTATTTTATTTCGATTTTCTGAAAATTATAACGTTAACACACGCGTTTCAAATTCGCCATAGGTTTGTGCACACAATCCCCGCCCACAAATAAGGGCATGAAGGAAAGCATGCCCCGGGAAGGGGCTGGGTGTTAGGAGATAGAGGGGGGCCTCCAGGAATGGCAAAATTAGCAATTTGACCCGGGGCATGCTTTGTTAGTATTTTATTTCGATTTTCTGAAAATTATAACGTTAACACACGCGTTTCAAATTCGCCATAGGTTTGTGCACACAATCCCCGCCCACAAATAAGGGCATGAAGGAAAGCATGCCCCGGGAAGGGGCTGGGTGTTAGGAGATAGAGGGGGGCCTCCAGGAATGGCAAAATTAGCAATTTGACCCGGGGCATGCTTTGTTAGTATTTTATTTCGATTTTCTGAAAATTATAACGTTAACACACGCGTTTCAAATTCGCCATAGGTTTGTGCACACAATCCCCGCCCACAAATAAGGGCATGAAGGAAAGCATGCCCCGGGAAGGGGCTGGGTGTTAGGAGATAGAGGGGGGCCTCCAGGAATGGCAAAATTAGCAATTTGACCCGGGGCATGCTTTGTTAGTATTTTATTTCGATTTTCTGAAAATTATAACGTTAACACACGCGTTTCAAATTCGCCATAGGTTTGTGCACACAATCCCCGCCCACAAATAAGGGCATGAAGGAAAGCATGCCCCGGGAAGGGGCTGGGTGTTAGGAGATAGAGGGGGGCCTCCAGGAATGGCAAAATTAGCAATTTGACCCGGGGCATGCTTTGTTAGTATTTTATTTCGATTTTCTGAAAATTATAACGTTAACACACGCGTTTCAAATTCGCCATAGGTTTGTGCACACAATCCCCGCCCACAAATAAGGGCATGAAGGAAAGCATGCCCCGGGAAGGGGCTGGGTGTTAGGAGATAGAGGGGGGCCTCCAGGAATGGCAAAATTAGCAATTTGACCCGGGGCATGCTTTGTTAGTATTTTATTTCGATTTTCTGAAAATTATAACGTTAACACACGCGTTTCAAATTCGCCATAGGTTTGTGCACACAATCCCCGCCCACAAATAAGGGCATGAAGGAAAGCATGCCCCGGGAAGGGGCTGGGTGTTAGGAGATAGAGGGGGGCCTCCAGGAATGGCAAAATTAGCAATTTGACCCGGGGCATGCTTTGTTAGTATTTTATTTCGATTTTCTGAAAATTATAACGTTAACACACGCGTTTCAAATTCGCCATAGGTTTGTGCACACAATCCCCGCCCACAAATAAGGGCATGAAGGAAAGCATGCCCCGGGAAGGGGCTGGGTGTTAGGAGATAGAGGGGGGCCTCCAGGAATGGCAAAATTAGCAATTTGACCCGGGGCATGCTTTGTTAGTATTTTATTTCGATTTTCTGAAAATTATAACGTTAACACACGCGTTTCAAATTCGCCATAGGTTTGTGCACACAATCCCCGCCCACAAATAAGGGCATGAAGGAAAGCATGCCCCGGGAAGGGGCTGGGTGTTAGGAGATAGAGGGGGGCCTCCAGGAATGGCAAAATTAGCAATTTGACCCGGGGCATGCTTTGTTAGTATTTTATTTCGATTTTCTGAAAATTATAACGTTAACACACGCGTTTCAAATTCGCCATAGGTTTGTGCACACAATCCCCGCCCACAAATAAGGGCATGAAGGAAAGCATGCCCCGGGAAGGGGCTGGGTGTTAGGAGATAGAGGGGGGCCTCCAGGAATGGCAAAATTAGCAATTTGACCCGGGGCATGCTTTGTTAGTATTTTATTTCGATTTTCTGAAAATTATAACGTTAACACACGCGTTTCAAATTCGCCATAGGTTTGTGCACACAATCCCCGCCCACAAATAAGGGCATGAAGGAAAGCATGCCCCGGGAAGGGGCTGGGTGTTAGGAGATAGAGGGGGGCCTCCAGGAATGGCAAAATTAGCAATTTGACCCGGGGCATGCTTTGTTAGTATTTTATTTCGATTTTCTGAAAATTATAACGTTAACACACGCGTTTCAAATTCGCCATAGGTTTGTGCACACAATCCCCGCCCACAAATAAGGGCATGAAGGAAAGCATGCCCCGGGAAGGGGCTGGGTGTTAGGAGATAGAGGGGGGCCTCCAGGAATGGCAAAATTAGCAATTTGACCCGGGGCATGCTTTGTTAGTATTTTATTTCGATTTTCTGAAAATTATAACGTTAACACACGCGTTTCAAATTCGCCATAGGTTTGTGCACACAATCCCCGCCCACAAATAAGGGCATGAAGGAAAGCATGCCCCGGGAAGGGGCTGGGTGTTAGGAGATAGAGGGGGGCCTCCAGGAATGGCAAAATTAGCAATTTGACCCGGGGCATGCTTTGTTAGTATTTTATTTCGATTTTCTGAAAATTATAACGTTAACACACGCGTTTCAAATTCGCCATAGGTTTGTGCACACAATCCCCGCCCACAAATAAGGGCATGAAGGAAAGCATGCCCCGGGAAGGGGCTGGGTGTTAGGAGATAGAGGGGGGCCTCCAGGAATGGCAAAATTAGCAATTTGACCCGGGGCATGCTTTGTTAGTATTTTATTTCGATTTTCTGAAAATTATAACGTTAACACACGCGTTTCAAATTCGCCATAGGTTTGTGCACACAATCCCCGCCCACAAATAAGGGCATGAAGGAAAGCATGCCCCGGGAAGGGGCTGGGTGTTAGGAGATAGAGGGGGGCCTCCAGGAATGGCAAAATTAGCAATTTGACCCGGGGCATGCTTTGTTAGTATTTTATTTCGATTTTCTGAAAATTATAACGTTAACACACGCGTTTCAAATTCGCCATAGGTTTGTGCACACAATCCCCGCCCACAAATAAGGGCATGAAGGAAAGCATGCCCCGGGAAGGGGCTGGGTGTTAGGAGATAGAGGGGGGCCTCCAGGAATGGCAAAATTAGCAATTTGACCCGGGGCATGCTTTGTTAGTATTTTATTTCGATTTTCTGAAAATTATAACGTTAACACACGCGTTTCAAATTCGCCATAGGTTTGTGCACACAATCCCCGCCCACAAATAAGGGCATGAAGGAAAGCATGCCCCGGGAAGGGGCTGGGTGTTAGGAGATAGAGGGGGGCCTCCATGAATGGCAAAATTAGCAATTTGACCCGGGGCATGCTTTGTTAGTATTTTATTTCGATTTTCTGAAAATTATAACGTTAACACACGCGTTTCAAATTCGCCATAGGTTTGTGCACACAATCCCCGCCCACAAATAAGGGCATGAAGGAAAGCATGCCCCGGGAAGGGGCTGGGTGTTAGGAGATAGAGGGGGGCCTCCAGGAATGGCAAAATTAGCAATTTGACCCGGGGCATGCTTTGTTAGTATTTTATTTCGATTTTCTGAAAATTATAACGTTAACACACGCGTTTCAAATTCGCCATAGGTTTGTGCACACAATCCCCGCCCACAAATAAGGGCATGAAGGAAAGCATGCCCCGGGAAGGGGCTGGGTGTTAGGAGATAGAGGGGGGCCTCCAGGAATGGCAAAATTAGCAATTTGACCCGGGGCATGCTTTGTTAGTATTTTATTTCGATTTTCTGAAAATTATAACGTTAACACACGCGTTTCAAATTCGCCATAGGTTTGTGCACACAATCCCCGCCCACAAATAAGGGCATGAAGGAAAGCATGCCCCGGGAAGGGGCTGGGTGTTAGGAGATAGAGGGGGGCCTCCAGGAATGGCAAAATTAGCAATTTGACCCGGGGCATGCTTTGTTAGTATTTTATTTCGATTTTCTGAAAATTATAACGTTAACACACGCGTTTCAAATTCGCCATAGGTTTGTGCACACAATCCCCGCCCACAAATAAGGGCATGAAGGAAAGCATGCCCCGGGAAGGGGCTGGGTGTTAGGAGATAGAGGGGGGCCTCCAGGAATGGCAAAATTAGCAATTTGACCCGGGGCATGCTTTGTTAGTATTTTATTTCGATTTTCTGAAAATTATAACGTTAACACACGCGTTTCAAATTCGCCATAGGTTTGTGCACACAATCCCCGCCCACAAATAAGGGCATGAAGGAAAGCATGCCCCGGGAAGGGGCTGGGTGTTAGGAGATAGAGGGGGGCCTCCAGGAATGGCAAAATTAGCAATTTGACCCGGGGCATGCTTTGTTAGTATTTTATTTCGATTTTCTGAAAATTATAACGTTAACACACGCGTTTCAAATTCGCCATAGGTTTGTGCACACAATCCCCGCCCACAAATAAGGGCATGAAGGAAAGCATGCCCCGGGAAGGGGCTGGGTGTTAGGAGATAGAGGGGGGCCTCCAGGAATGGCAAAATTAGCAATTTGACCCGGGGCATGCTTTGTTAGTATTTTATTTCGATTTTCTGAAAATTATAACGTTAACACACGCGTTTCAAATTCGCCATAGGTTTGTGCACACAATCCCCGCCCACAAATAAGGGCATGAAGGAAAGCATGCCCCGGGAAGGGGCTGGGTGTTAGGAGATAGAGGGGGGCCTCCAGGAATGGCAAAATTAGCAATTTGACCCGGGGCATGCTTTGTTAGTATTTTATTTCGATTTTCTGAAAATTATAACGTTAACACACGCGTTTCAAATTCGCCATAGGTTTGTGCACACAATCCCCGCCCACAAATAAGGGCATGAAGGAAAGCATGCCCCGGGAAGGGGCTGGGTGTTAGGAGATAGAGGGGGGCCTCCAGGAATGGCAAAATTAGCAATTTGACCCGGGGCATGCTTTGTTAGTATTTTATTTCGATTTTCTGAAAATTATAACGTTAACACACGCGTTTCAAATTCGCCATAGGTTTGTGCACACAATCCCCGCCCACAAATAAGGGCATGAAGGAAAGCATGCCCCGGGAAGGGGCTGGGTGTTAGGAGATAGAGGGGGGCCTCCAGGAATGGCAAAATTAGCAATTTGACCCGGGGCATGCTTTGTTAGTATTTTATTTCGATTTTCTGAAAATTATAACGTTAACACACGCGTTTCAAATTCGCCATAGGTTTGTGCACACAATCCCCGCCCACAAATAAGGGCATGAAGGAAAGCATGCCCCGGGAAGGGGCTGGGTGTTAGGAGATAGAGGGGGGCCTCCAGGAATGGCAAAATTAGCAATTTGACCCGGGGCATGCTTTGTTAGTATTTTATTTCGATTTTCTGAAAATTATAACGTTAACACACGCGTTTCAAATTCGCCATAGGTTTGTGCACACAATCCCCGCCCACAAATAAGGGCATGAAGGAAAGCATGCCCCGGGAAGGGGCTGGGTGTTAGGAGATAGAGGGGGGCCTCCAGGAATGGCAAAATTAGCAATTTGACCCGGGGCATGCTTTGTTAGTATTTTATTTCGATTTTCTGAAAATTATAACGTTAACACACGCGTTTCAAATTCGCCATAGGTTTGTGCACACAATCCCCGCCCACAAATAAGGGCATGAAGGAAAGCATGCCCCGGGAAGGGGCTGGGTGTTAGGAGATAGAGGGGGGCCTCCAGGAATGGCAAAATTAGCAATTTGACCCGGGGCATGCTTTGTTAGTATTTTATTTCGATTTTCTGAAAATTATAACGTTAACACACGCGTTTCAAATTCGCCATAGGTTTGTGCACACAATCCCCGCCCACAAATAAGGGCATGAAGGAAAGCATGCCCCGGGAAGGGGCTGGGTGTTAGGAGATAGAGGGGGGCCTCCAGGAATGGCAAAATTAGCAATTTGACCCGGGGCATGCTTTGTTAGTATTTTATTTCGATTTTCTGAAAATTATAACGTTAACACACGCGTTTCAAATTCGCCATAGGTTTGTGCACACAATCCCCGCCCACAAATAAGGGCATGAAGGAAAGCATGCCCCGGGAAGGGGCTGGGTGTTAGGAGATAGAGGGGGGCCTCCAGGAATGGCAAAATTAGCAATTTGACCCGGGGCATGCTTTGTTAGTATTTTATTTCGATTTTCTGAAAATTATAACGTTAACACACGCGTTTCAAATTCGCCATAGGTTTGTGCACACAATCCCCGCCCACAAATAAGGGCATGAAGGAAAGCATGCCCCGGGAAGGGGCTGGGTGTTAGGAGATAGAGGGGGGCCTCCAGGAATGGCAAAATTAGCAATTTGACCCGGGGCATGCTTTGTTAGTATTTTATTTCGATTTTCTGAAAATTATAACGTTAACACACGCGTTTCAAATTCGCCATAGGTTTGTGCACACAATCCCCGCCCACAAATAAGGGCATGAAGGAAAGCATGCCCCGGGAAGGGGCTGGGTGTTAGGAGATAGAGGGGGGCCTCCAGGAATGGCAAAATTAGCAATTTGACCCGGGGCATGCTTTGTTAGTATTTTATTTCGATTTTCTGAAAATTATAACGTTAACACACGCGTTTCAAATTCGCCATAGGTTTGTGCACACAATCCCCGCCCACAAATAAGGGCATGAAGGAAAGCATGCCCCGGGAAGGGGCTGGGTGTTAGGAGATAGAGGGGGGCCTCCAGGAATGGCAAAATTAGCAATTTGACCCGGGGCATGCTTTGTTAGTATTTTATTTCGATTTTCTGAAAATTATAACGTTAACACACGCGTTTCAAATTCGCCATAGGTTTGTGCACACAATCCCCGCCCACAAATAAGGGCATGAAGGAAAGCATGCCCCGGGAAGGGGCTGGGTGTTAGGAGATAGAGGGGGGCCTCCAGGAATGGCAAAATTAGCAATTTGACCCGGGGCATGCTTTGTTAGTATTTTATTTCGATTTTCTGAAAATTATAACGTTAACACACGCGTTTCAAATTCGCCATAGGTTTGTGCACACAATCCCCGCCCACAAATAAGGGCATGAAGGAAAGCATGCCCCGGGAAGGGGCTGGGTGTTAGGAGATAGAGGGGGGCCTCCAGGAATGGCAAAATTAGCAATTTGACCCGGGGCATGCTTTGTTAGTATTTTATTTCGATTTTCTGAAAATTATAACGTTAACACACGCGTTTCAAATTCGCCATAGGTTTGTGCACACAATCCCCGCCCACAAATAAGGGCATGAAGGAAAGCATGCCCCGGGAAGGGGCTGGGTGTTAGGAGATAGAGGGGGGCCTCCAGGAATGGCAAAATTAGCAATTTGACCCGGGGCATGCTTTGTTAGTATTTTATTTCGATTTTCTGAAAATTATAACGTTAACACACGCGTTTCAAATTCGCCATAGGTTTGTGCACACAATCCCCGCCCACAAATAAGGGCATGAAGGAAAGCATGCCCCGGGAAGGGGCTGGGTGTTAGGAGATAGAGGGGGGCCTCCAGGAATGGCAAAATTAGCAATTTGACCCGGGGCATGCTTTGTTAGTATTTTATTTCGATTTTCTGAAAATTATAACGTTAACACACGCGTTTCAAATTCGCCATAGGTTTGTGCACACAATCCCCGCCCACAAATAAGGGCATGAAGGAAAGCATGCCCCGGGAAGGGGCTGGGTGTTAGGAGATAGAGGGGGGCCTCCAGGAATGGCAAAATTAGCAATTTGACCCGGGGCATGCTTTGTTAGTATTTTATTTCGATTTTCTGAAAATTATAACGTTAACACACGCGTTTCAAATTCGCCATAGGTTTGTGCACACAATCCCCGCCCACAAATAAGGGCATGAAGGAAAGCATGCCCCGGGAAGGGGCTGGGTGTTAGGAGATAGAGGGGGGCCTCCAGGAATGGCAAAATTAGCAATTTGACCCGGGGCATGCTTTGTTAGTATTTTATTTCGATTTTCTGAAAATTATAACGTTAACACACGCGTTTCAAATTCGCCATAGGTTTGTGCACACAATCCCCGCCCACAAATAAGGGCATGAAGGAAAGCATGCCCCGGGAAGGGGCTGGGTGTTAGGAGATAGAGGGGGGCCTCCAGGAATGGCAAAATTAGCAATTTGACCCGGGGCATGCTTTGTTAGTATTTTATTTCGATTTTCTGAAAATTATAACGTTAACACACGCGTTTCAAATTCGCCATAGGTTTGTGCACACAATCCCCGCCCACAAATAAGGGCATGAAGGAAAGCATGCCCCGGGAAGGGGCTGGGTGTTAGGAGATAGAGGGGGGCCTCCAGGAATGGCAAAATTAGCAATTTGACCCGGGGCATGCTTTGTTAGTATTTTATTTCGATTTTCTGAAAATTATAACGTTAACACACGCGTTTCAAATTCGCCATAGGTTTGTGCACACAATCCCCGCCCACAAATAAGGGCATGAAGGAAAGCATGCCCCGGGAAGGGGCTGGGTGTTAGGAGATAGAGGGGGGCCTCCAGGAATGGCAAAATTAGCAATTTGACCCGGGGCATGCTTTGTTAGTATTTTATTTCGATTTTCTGAAAATTATAACGTTAACACACGCGTTTCAAATTCGCCATAGGTTTGTGCACACAATCCCCGCCCACAAATAAGGGCATGAAGGAAAGCATGCCCCGGGAAGGGGCTGGGTGTTAGGAGATAGAGGGGGGCCTCCAGGAATGGCAAAATTAGCAATTTGACCCGGGGCATGCTTTGTTAGTATTTTATTTCGATTTTCTGAAAATTATAACGTTAACACACGCGTTTCAAATTCGCCATAGGTTTGTGCACACAATCCCCGCCCACAAATAAGGGCATGAAGGAAAGCATGCCCCGGGAAGGGGCTGGGTGTTAGGAGATAGAGGGGGGCCTCCAGGAATGGCAAAATTAGCAATTTGACCCGGGGCATGCTTTGTTAGTATTTTATTTCGATTTTCTGAAAATTATAACGTTAACACACGCGTTTCAAATTCGCCATAGGTTTGTGCACACAATCCCCGCCCACAAATAAGGGCATGAAGGAAAGCATGCCCCGGGAAGGGGCTGGGTGTTAGGAGATAGAGGGGGGCCTCCAGGAATGGCAAAATTAGCAATTTGACCCGGGGCATGCTTTGTTAGTATTTTATTTCGATTTTCTGAAAATTATAACGTTAACACACGCGTTTCAAATTCGCCATAGGTTTGTGCACACAATCCCCGCCCACAAATAAGGGCATGAAGGAAAGCATGCCCCGGGAAGGGGCTGGGTGTTAGGAGATAGAGGGGGGCCTCCAGGAATGGCAAAATTAGCAATTTGACCCGGGGCATGCTTTGTTAGTATTTTATTTCGATTTTCTGAAAATTATAACGTTAACACACGCGTTTCAAATTCGCCATAGGTTTGTGCACACAATCCCCGCCCACAAATAAGGGCATGAAGGAAAGCATGCCCCGGGAAGGGGCTGGGTGTTAGGAGATAGAGGGGGGCCTCCAGGAATGGCAAAATTAGCAATTTGACCCGGGGCATGCTTTGTTAGTATTTTATTTCGATTTTCTGAAAATTATAACGTTAACACACGCGTTTCAAATTCGCCATAGGTTTGTGCACACAATCCCCGCCCACAAATAAGGGCATGAAGGAAAGCATGCCCCGGGAAGGGGCTGGGTGTTAGGAGATAGAGGGGGGCCTCCAGGAATGCCGGGGCATGCTTTGTTAGTATTTTATTTCGATTTTCTGAAAATTATAACGTTAACACACGCGTTTCAAATTCGCCATAGGTTTGTGCACACAATCCCCGCCCACAAATAAGGGCATGAAGGAAAGCATGCCCCGGGAAGGGGCTGGGTGTTAGGAGATAGAGGGGGGCCTCCAGGAATGGCAAAATTAGCAATTTGACCCGGGGCATGCTTTGTTAGTATTTTATTTCGATTTTCTGAAAATTATAACGTTAACACACGCGTTTCAAATTCGCCATAGGTTTGTGCACACAATCCCCGCCCACAAATAAGGGCATGAAGGAAAGCATGCCCCGGGAAGGGGCTGGGTGTTAGGAGATAGAGGGGGGCCTCCAGGAATGGCAAAATTAGCAATTTGACCCGGGGCATGCTTTGTTAGTATTTTATTTCGATTTTCTGAAAATTATAACGTTAACACACGCGTTTCAAATTCGCCATAGGTTTGTGCACACAATCCCCGCCCACAAATAAGGGCATGAAGGAAAGCATGCCCCGGGAAGGGGCTGGGTGTTAGGAGATAGAGGGGGGCCTCCAGGAATGGCAAAATTAGCAATTTGACCCGGGGCATGCTTTGTTAGTATTTTATTTCGATTTTCTGAAAATTATAACGTTAACACACGCGTTTCAAATTCGCCATAGGTTTGTGCACACAATCCCCGCCCACAAATAAGGGCATGAAGGAAAGCATGCCCCGGGAAGGGGCTGGGTGTTAGGAGATAGAGGGGGGCCTCCAGGAATGGCAAAATTAGCAATTTGACCCGGGGCATGCTTTGTTAGTATTTTATTTCGATTTTCTGAAAATTATAACGTTAACACACGCGTTTCAAATTCGCCATAGGTTTGTGCACACAATCCCCGCCCACAAATAAGGGCATGAAGGAAAGCATGCCCCGGGAAGGGGCTGGGTGTTAGGAGATAGAGGGGGGCCTCCAGGAATGGCAAAATTAGCAATTTGACCCGGGGCATGCTTTGTTAGTATTTTATTTCGATTTTCTGAAAATTATAACGTTAACACACGCGTTTCAAATTCGCCATAGGTTTGTGCACACAATCCCCGCCCACAAATAAGGGCATGAAGGAAAGCATGCCCCGGGAAGGGGCTGGGTGTTAGGAGATAGAGGGGGGCCTCCAGGAATGGCAAAAAAATTAGCAATTTGACCCGGGGCATGCTTTGTTAGTATTTTATTTCGATTTTCTGAAAATTATAACGTTAACACACGCGTTTCAAATTCGCCATAGGTTTGTGCACACAATCCCCGCCCACAAATAAGGGCATGAAGGAAAGCATGCCCCGGGAAGGGGCTGGGTGTTAGGAGATAGAGGGGGGCCTCCAGGAATGGCAAAATTAGCAATTTGACCCGGGGCATGCTTTGTTAGTATTTTATTTCGATTTTCTGAAAATTATAACGTTAACACACGCGTTTCAAATTCGCCATAGGTTTGTGCACACAATCCCCGCCCACAAATAAGGGCATGAAGGAAAGCATGCCCCGGGAAGGGGCTGGGTGTTAGGAGATAGAGGGGGGCCTCCAGGAATGGCAAAATTAGCAATTTGACCCGGGGCATGCTTTGTTAGTATTTTATTTCGATTTTCTGAAAATTATAACGTTAACACACGCGTTTCAAATTCGCCATAGGTTTGTGCACACAATCCCCGCCCACAAATAAGGGCATGAAGGAAAGCATGCCCCGGGAAGGGGCTGGGTGTTAGGAGATAGAGGGGGGCCTCCAGGAATGGCAAAATTAGCAATTTGACCCGGGGCATGCTTTGTTAGTATTTTATTTCGATTTTCTGAAAATTATAACGTTAACACACGCGTTTCAAATTCGCCATAGGTTTGTGCACACAATCCCCGCCCACAAATAAGGGCATGAAGGAAAGCATGCCCCGGGAAGGGGCTGGGTGTTAGGAGATAGAGGGGGGCCTCCAGGAATGGCAAAATTAGCAATTTGACCCGGGGCATGCTTTGTTAGTATTTTATTTCGATTTTCTGAAAATTATAACGTTAACACACGCGTTTCAAATTCGCCATAGGTTTGTGCACACAATCCCCGCCCACAAATAAGGGCATGAAGGAAAGCATGCCCCGGGAAGGGGCTGGGTGTTAGGAGATAGAGGGGGGCCTCCAGGAATGGCAAAATTAGCAATTTGACCCGGGGCATGCTTTGTTAGTATTTTATTTCGATTTTCTGAAAATTATAACGTTAACACACGCGTTTCAAATTCGCCATAGGTTTGTGCACACAATCCCCGCCCACAAATAAGGGCATGAAGGAAAGCATGCCCCGGGAAGGGGCTGGGTGTTAGGAGATAGAGGGGGGCCTCCAGGAATGGCAAAATTAGCAATTTGACCCGGGGCATGCTTTGTTAGTATTTTATTTCGATTTTCTGAAAATTATAACGTTAACACACGCGTTTCAAATTCGCCATAGGTTTGTGCACACAATCCCCGCCCACAAATAAGGGCATGAAGGAAAGCATGCCCCGGGAAGGGGCTGGGTGTTAGGAGATAGAGGGGGGCCTCCAGGAATGGCAAAATTAGCAATTTGACCCGGGGCATGCTTTGTTAGTATTTTATTTCGATTTTCTGAAAATTATAACGTTAACACACGCGTTTCAAATTCGCCATAGGTTTGTGCACACAATCCCCGCCCACAAATAAGGGCATGAAGGAAAGCATGCCCCGGGAAGGGGCTGGGTGTTAGGAGATAGAGGGGGGCCTCCAGGAATGGCAAAATTAGCAATTTGACCCGGGGCATGCTTTGTTAGTATTTTATTTCGATTTTCTGAAAATTATAACGTTAACACACGCGTTTCAAATTCGCCATAGGTTTGTGCACACAATCCCCGCCCACAAATAAGGGCATGAAGGAAAGCATGCCCCGGGAAGGGGCTGGGTGTTAGGAGATAGAGGGGGGCCTCCAGGAATGGCAAAATTAGCAATTTGACCCGGGGCATGCTTTGTTAGTATTTTATTTCGATTTTCTGAAAATTATAACGTTAACACACGCGTTTCAAATTCGCCATAGGTTTGTGCACACAATCCCCGCCCACAAATAAGGGCATGAAGGAAAGCATGCCCCGGGAAGGGGCTGGGTGTTAGGAGATAGAGGGGGGCCTCCAGGAATGGCAAAATTAGCAATTTGACCCGGGGCATGCTTTGTTAGTATTTTATTTCGATTTTCTGAAAATTATAACGTTAACACACGCGTTTCAAATTCGCCATAGGTTTGTGCACACAATCCCCGCCCACAAATAAGGGCATGAAGGAAAGCATGCCCCGGGAAGGGGCTGGGTGTTAGGAGATAGAGGGGGGCCTCCAGGAATGGCAAAATTAGCAATTTGACCCGGGGCATGCTTTGTTAGTATTTTATTTCGATTTTCTGAAAATTATAACGTTAACACACGCGTTTCAAATTCGCCATAGGTTTGTGCACACAATCCCCGCCCACAAATAAGGGCATGAAGGAAAGCATGCCCCGGGAAGGGGCTGGGTGTTAGGAGATAGAGGGGGGCCTCCAGGAATGGCAAAATTAGCAATTTGACCCGGGGCATGCTTTGTTAGTATTTTATTTCGATTTTCTGAAAATTATAACGTTAACACACGCGTTTCAAATTCGCCATAGGTTTGTGCACACAATCCCCGCCCACAAATAAGGGCATGAAGGAAAGCATGCCCCGGGAAGGGGCTGGGTGTTAGGAGATAGAGGGGGGCCTCCAGGAATGGCAAAATTAGCAATTTGACCCGGGGCATGCTTTGTTAGTATTTTATTTCGATTTTCTGAAAATTATAACGTTAACACACGCGTTTCAAATTCGCCATAGGTTTGTGCACACAATCCCCGCCCACAAATAAGGGTATGAAGGAAAGCATGCCCCGGGAAGGGGCTGGGTGTTAGGAGATAGAGGGGGGCCTCCAGGAATGGCAAAATTAGCAATTTGACCCGGGGCATGCTTTGTTAGTATTTTATTTCGATTTTCTGAAAATTATAACGTTAACACACGCGTTTCAAATTCGCCATAGGTTTGTGCACACAATCCCCGCCCACAAATAAGGGCATGAAGGAAAGCATGCCCCGGGAAGGGGCTGGGTGTTAGGAGATAGAGGGGGGCCTCCAGGAATGGCAAAATTAGCAATTTGACCCGGGGCATGCTTTGTTAGTATTTTATTTCGATTTTCTGAAAATTATAACGTTAACACACGCGTTTCAAATTCGCCATAGGTTTGTGCACACAATCCCCGCCCACAAATAAGGGCATGAAGGTTAAATCGCAGCTCAGTTTTATCTTCTCTCTCTTTTTTTATGCTTAACATTCTAAAGGTGGCGCCGTCGCGTAAGGAGGAGGAGGTTGGCCGAAATAATTTTTATTTATTGCGAAGCTGTAAGTTTTTCGATAAGACCTTTTTTTCTCGCCTCATCTTTTATTTAATATGGTTTACTCTCAATAAAAATTAAAAAAAAAAAATATTATAATACTATATTATAAATCATGATGAAGAAACCAACACCAATAGGATATGGACGTTGGTCTAAATCAACCTTGCAGCAATATGTGGAGCGAAATAATATCACGATCTCAGGGAGGAGCATACGTCGGAACTATATCGACGCCATTAGAGTAGAGGAAAATAAATATAAAAACTTGCATCACAAAAAACTAGATGATCTCAAACAAATCGTAGACGACGAAGAGTTACAATTTACACCAACTGGTAAACTAGGTCGATTTTTAAGAAAGGATTTAATTTTAGCGATTAAATCGTATAAAAACCCTGATAGCTTCAGAGAGGCAGATTTTCGAGTACATAGAGCTTTTAGTAATAGTTATAGAAACTGGGAGCTGACACCTAGGTTATTTAACAACGACGTAGAGCAATTCTTTAATACACACGTGAAGCAGATTGAAAAAATTGTTATATCGGAGCTGAGAGATCTATCGTCTATAAAAGTTCAATTAGGATTTAAAGCGAAATATGATAAAACAAATCAAGACGGTTTAGTAGAAACCAGCGCTTTTACCTTTTTTGGTAAAAAACAAGTTGTTTTAAATGAGAGTCAGATAAAACAAATAGTAAAAGATCAAATCTTTAAAATAAAAGAAAAACACACCAAAAATACCACTCAAGGATCGGGTTGGAACCTCGTTGAAATTTTAGCGTTTTATATCAACATCGATCGATATAACCCTATGGGTGGCAGTTCTTATATAAAATTACCACAGTTTTTAGTAAACAAAAAGGCTTTTATTAACGTTAGAAACAAAGACAACGAATGTTTTCGGTGGTGTTTGAGAGCCGCTCTCAGCAAGTATACCGACAAAATAAAACAACGAGTAAAAGACAAACCCGATTTTAAAATTCACGAAGACAGGGCGTCAATTTATGATAAAAACGATGGATTAAATTTTAAAGACGTAGACTTTCCCGTTAGAATCAATCAAATAGAAAAGATAGAGAGACAAAACAATCTGAGTATAAATGTGTTTGCGCACGAAGAAAAGTCTACAGAAGTACGGCCGTTATATTCATCTAAAAACGCCAACGACCCCGCAACCATAAATCTGTTGTTGTTTTCCTCAGGCAAAACGAATCACTATTGTTGGATAAAACATATATCTAGAATATTTTTTAACCAAACGAAACACAAACATAAAACATACGTCTGTCTCAGATGTTTGGCGCACTACAACACACGAGACAAGTTGGACAGACATACGCAAGATTGCGAGGGAACAGATATGCCACCATCTGAGGTCGTCTTTCCAAAAGGTTTTAACGACGACCCTCCGGTATTAAAATTTAAAAATCAAAGGTTTGCGCAAGACGCACCTTTTGTCATTTACGCCGACTTTGAATCGGTATTAAAAAAATTAAACCCCCAAGAGGCAAACACGCAGGAGACTCAAGTTCACAAAGCTTGCGGTTATTCGTTGATCGCTTTAAGGTGCGACGGTAAAGTTAAATTTAAAGAGACATATAGAGGAACAGATGCCGTAACCAAGTTCCTAGACTCGACGTTATATTTAAGAGACAAAGTAAACGAAGTTTTTTCAAACCCCAAACCCATAGACTTTACCACAAGAGACAACATAGACCACCAAAACGCAGACACGTGTTGGATTTGTGATAAACAAATATACCCCAACTACTCTTCAAACTGTCAGTGCCCTATACCGAAAGAACCTCGCACTGACGAAGAAAAAGAAGAATATTGTTACGTAAACAAAAAAGGATTTAAAGAGTCAAAGTGTATCGAGTGTAAAAAACGTATCAACAAATTTAGAAAGGTGAGAGATCACTGTCACATCACGGGTAAATATAGAGGAGCCGCGCACGCTTATTGCAATCTAAAACTGCAGGTGGTATCCCATAAAACCACGATACCCGTCATCTTTCACAATTTACAAAATTACGACGCGCATTTAATCATGCAAGGTTTGTCTAACATCAAAGAAGAAATCGATTTTATTCCTAGCAACTCGGAAAAATACATTTCGTTTTCGATCGGTCAACTGAGATTTATAGACTCGTTTAAATTTATGGCAGCGTCGTTGGATAGGCTAGTCAGCTCGTGTCCCAAAGAGGCGTTTACTCTACTCAGAGAACGATATAAAGATCAAAATCCTAAGAGTGTTGACCTGCTCTTACAAAAAGGTGTTTATCCGTACGAGTATATGGACTCATTCGATAAGTTTGAAGAGACGAGTTTACCAAGCATCGACAACTTTTATAGCAGCCTCAAAGACTCGAATATCTCGCAAGAAGATTATTCTAAAGCTCAACAAGTGTGGAACGAATTTAACATCAAAAACTTGGGTGAATATCACGATTTATACGTGACCACCGACGTGTTACTTTTGGCAGGTGTGTTTGAAAATTTTAGAAAAATGTGTAAAAAGAACTATAAGTTAGATCCCGCTAACTATTACACCTCTCCTGGGTTGTCGTGGGACGCGTTATTAAAACACTCAGGAGTCGAGCTCGAGTTATTGACCGACGTCGACAAACATCTGTTTTTTGAAAAAGCAAAAAGAGGAGGACTATCGAGCGTGGGTGGCGCTAGGCACTATAAAGCAAACAATAAATATCTACCCGATTACAATCCAGGCGATCCATCGACTTACATCATGTATCTCGACGCCAACAATTTGTACGGTTGGGCCATGAGTCAGTATTTACCTTACGCCGATTTTAAATGGGTAAAACCCAAAAACTTTACAACAGAAAGCATTATGTCAATCTCAGAAACGTCCGACGTAGGGTGTCTGTTGGAGGTAGACTTAGATTACCCCAACGCTTTGCACGATTGGCACAATGATTTTCCGCTAGCTCCCGAAAATATCAAAGTATCCAAAGAGTGGTTATCCGAGTATCAACTGGGGTTAACCACAACCGGGTTAACCAATCTGAACGAATCTAAATTAATAGCCACTCTATACAACAGACGTAAATATGTCTTGCACTATAGATCGTTACAACAGTATCTAAATCTTGGTATGCAACTCAAAAAAGTACATCGCGTATTAAAATTTAAGCAAGCACCTTGGATGAAATCTTACATAGACAAAAACACTCGACTAAGAGCTAAAGCAACGTCTGACTTTGAAAAGGACTTTTTTAAGCTCATGAACAACAGCGTTTTTGGAAAGACGATGGAAAACGTGAGAAATAGAACGGACGCGTTTTTGCTCAGAGACGACCAAGTTTCTAAATATCAAGCGTTGACGCGTAAACCGAGCTATAAGCACACGACGGTTTTTACCGATTGCAATCTATCGTTTATCGAAATGTATAAAACCAAGACGGTATTAAACAAACCTATTTATGCGGGGGTGAGTATTTTAGACCTCTCAAAAACTCTCATGTACGACTTTTATTATAACCACCTCAAAGAGACCTATAGAGACAGAGTAGGGTTACTTTATACCGATACGGACAGTCTACTCTTGAGCGTTGAGACGGACGATGTTTACGAAGATATACAAAAAGACTCTAACTTGTACGACCTATCAAACTACCCCACCGATCACCCCTTGTACGACTCTAAAAACAAAAAGGTCATCGGTAAATTTAAAGACGAGTTCGGTGGAAAAACAGTCAGCGAATGCGTTTGCTTAAGACCAAAGATGTATTCGATTTTAACCTCTGACTCTAACCTTAAAAAAGCCAAAGGGGTCACCAAAGCAGTCACCGACAAAAAATTAAGTCACGATCGTTATCTCGACTGCCTCAAAAAAAAAGATTCTCAGCTAGACACGATGACGTATATCAGATCAAAAAATCACGTCTTGCACACCATAACTCAAAACAAACTGTCGTTGAGTCCGTTAGACACAAAGCGGTATATATTGCAGAACGGTTCGTCTACTCTAGCTTTTGGTCACTATAAACTAGGAGGTAACTCGGTGTCTGGTGGAACGACCTGAAGCTCTTGACTAACGAAACTTCGATTGGGACCTTTTTTGAGATAATAAATAGTGGGCTGGTTGTCTACTTTGATCACGCGGTCTAGACTAAACACCTCGAGACTCCAAATAGGGTCGGTCGCTCGTCTGCGCTCTCCCCCCTCTAACTCTCCGGGTGCGTAAAGATATCTAAAAATATCACCTTTTTTCACCAACTCTTTTTCTACCTCGTCTAGGGAAGAACTGATTTGACGAACTTGCGTTTCTTGCATCGCTAGCTTGGGAGTTAGTGGCTCGTAATCTTCCGTCGTTATTAATCTGGTGGTTTCGTCGTTTAATGCCTTAATCACGTCGGGCAATCTTTTAACCCAGAGTCGCGATCTCTCTGTTGGATTAACGAGTTCTTGGGCATATTGATGACCAAACAATCTCTCCGCTAAAGTCTTGTTAAATCTTTCTACTATTGCCTGCGCTCTGTGGTTGCCTGGTTCTCCCACTTGTATCGCGACTTTTTCCTCTTTCAGTTGTTTTTTAAATTCGCCTTGAAATTCTTTACCCGCGTCTACTTTTAACAGCTTAGGCCAAGTCAAAGGTGACCTAGCGTAAACTCGACTCAAAGCGTCGGCCACTTGGGTACTCGTCTTGTTGGTCAAAGGTTCGGCCTCTTTAAAACGCGTGGCTACATCCACGACCGTCATCGCGTACTTGTATTCTTTTTTACCGACTTTATCATAAGGTAAAAATAACAAGTCTATCTGGTGCATTTCGTTTGGCACAGCCATGGACTTGTTCAAACTCGTAGGTCTGCTTATATACGTAGGAGGTGGTAAATAAATTTGCCACAACGCTTGTTTTCTTAACCAATTTCTAGCTTCTTCTTTGGACGCGCCCGTTTTTTTAGCTAATTTTATAACCGCGCCTTCACCCTTCCAATAACCGGCGGGGCTGTAATATACTTTTTTAAACTTTGTTTCCATTTAACTTAACTAAACAAACTTATAAACTAAAAAACCTACCAACGCAGTTCCTCCTAAAACAAACGCTAACTCGCCGGTCTTTTGATCTTCGCTCGGTGCGTAAAAATCAGCTAGAGTGGGCTCATGCCGCAGTCCCACGGGTACTCGTGCGTCTGAGTGAGTGACCGAGTTGTATTCCCTAAGAGCCTCATCTATACTTTCAAAAGTTCTTTGAGCCTTTGCTTGTTTTTTGAGTCGATCGTTTAACCAATCGAGATACTTTATCCTCGCTATTTCCCAATTGTTTTTTGCCGTTGTCAGTTTTTCTAAAGCCAAGTCGTGTCTCTTGCGCTCTTCATCTTGTTGTTGTTGTTTCATGCTCGAAAATAAAAAGTTTGACCCCGTAAAAGCTAAGGCGTTAACTATTGCGCCTCCTATCATCATAGCGATGCTAGCCATATTTTAAAATAAGTAATATAAAAAATACCTATAAAAAATGAACAACACGGTCGTAGAAAATATATCGAGACTGAAAGAACAAGCTAAAAATTACTCTAGACTGATCGAAGAAGATAAAAATATATCGAGACTGAAAGAACAAGCACAAGAACAAGCTAACAAGCTGGACTTAGATTTTAAGAGTCTAGAGATAGTAGTTAACGCGGTCGGCCGCGGTTCTTTTATAGCTACTTTTCCAGATTTACTCGTCGATTATAAGTTACCCGTCGTTAAAACGGACGAGGTAATAAACAGATGGAAAACTGATCCGCTGACGTTTTATCAAAATCAACTTAATTTTGCCATTTGGTGTAGTACCACCGGGGTAGGTTTGGGGTGGGATCTACTTTATTCAGCGGATCCTCTGACGAGCGTTGTATACAGATTTCACGTTTATTTTACCGTTAGAAAAATATTAGAGTTTCTTAAATGTCCCACTCCGAACGATACTATATTTAATGCCGTAAACAACAACATAGATCGTGGGTCTTATATCGACGCGTGTAGATTTTATTCTACGGATCCTAAAAATACTTGGATACAGACGGTAGATCTCTACTCGGGTGGATTGGGACAGGCTTATGCTTGGGGTAAACCTCTAGGAGATTACGATACCACGGACTTGGGTATTGGTTACGGCAAATACGCGGGGGGAACTAAAATGGGGTTTGGTCCCTCGGATCCTCCTGGAGGATCTGGGCGTTACAGCTCTTTTACGGTGACAAATTTGACGCAAGACGACGCCGTTGGCTCGGCGTGGAAACGTTTTATAAGCCCCACCACTCACTTTACCGACGTCGGAATAGAAAAAATAAACGAATCTATCAGGGCGTATGTTTACGCGCTGTTGGGTTCTCAAGCGCAAACAAAAACTAGTATTTTAACTCCGGGTACGGGGCTCGATGCCCAAACCCAGTTTGTTAATATCGTAGAAGGTTTGATATCGTCTCCGACCGATCTAGAAGAATCTATAACCCAATTTCAAGATTCGCTGCAATACGCCAGGAGTTCGTTAAACTTTGTGTTGGCAAAAGGATTATATCTCGTGCCTTCAAACATGCAATTGAGGGTCGGAACCCATGAAGGATATAACAACAATATACAGATTGCGACCGCTGAGTTGTCGTTGGGGTTAAACTCAAACGTACCACCAACGCCAACTCTCGCGGTCGACCTAGCACCAACGCCCAAAAGCCCGGCTCAACCACCACCACCAGCAACACCAGCACCCGCGGTCGAGCCACAACCCTTTCCTATACCCGCGGTCGAGCCACCAACACCTGCTCCCTTCCCTATACCTACACCCGCGGTCGAGCCACAGCAGAGAGATCCTCATGAGTATGAAAAAACTTCGCTGATTGTCGGTACTTTAGCCATAGCGGGTATCTCATACCTGCTTTTAGACTTGTGGTAAAAAAAAAAAAAAGCCTTCTGTTAGCTCTAGAAGGCTTTTTTTTTTAGAGACGCTTTTGTAAATAAACAAAAATTAAAGTTCCGACTCCCACTATAAAAGCCCACACGTTTTCTCCCAACCATCCGGCGGTTTTACTCAATACGTTAAATATCCAACTCGCTATACCGCCTAAAATTCCGGGCAAGGCGCCGAGCAGCTTAGAGCCTAGTTTAGCGAGCACGTTTGACAAGTGTTTTAGTTGCGACTGTATCCATTCTTTTACGTTAGCCGAGTGAGACGGTGGAGTGGGTGTGGGTGAGGGTGTGGGAGTAGGGAGGGGTGTGAGCGCCGGCGCACCTACAGACAAAACGCTCTTTACTATCAAACCGATAGCCAAACTAAACGCCGTCAAAATGCTAGCGACGGTCACACCTTGTTCTCTAAACAACGTTCTAATTTTTTCTCCTAAGGTCTCGTCATCATATAACATCCTCATAATCGTTTCTTTGATTCTACTCGGCTGACTTCTGAGTTTGTTTTCGAAGACAGACGCGACTTCTAATCTAGCCGATCTTTCGATTTTTAAGTCTACTAATCTATCTCTCATTTCTGCCGTGGAACCGTCGCTCGTTGACTCGGCTAATGCTCCTTCGGTCTGGGCTATCTCATCGTCGAGTTCTCTGAGACGCGCTGCATTTAGTTCTAAGTTGCCTCTCATTGTTTGAAGAGCTTTGCTTAAACCCGCGATTTCTCTTTTGGATAAGTCAATTTCTCGTTTAAGATCTTCGACATCTCTGACGGATAAGTCCGTTTCTCGTTCTTCGGTAAAACTGTTTTCTTGTTCTGAGTCTAAAGTTTCCAGAATTTCGCTTAAATCGTCGACCGCTTTTGGAAGATCTTGCATCGAAATAGACTCCGGTTCAATCTGTTGGAGTCGTTGTTGTTGTTTTTTACCAAGTGGATTTACTTTATAATCTTTAAAACCTAATTCATTTCTAATAAAAGTTATACCGTTGAGTTTTAATTGTTTAGCATTAAGTTCAATAGAACTTAGTGCTAAAAACATATTGGGTTTGCTTTTCTGCGATAATCTTACTTTCTTGCCGTCGGTTTTAAAATATAACGTGTTATCTTTTTCCTCAAATCTTTCCCATTTCGTAACTCCATATTGTTTTTGTTTTTGACTTTTATAGAAACTTTCGACTCTTGGATTATTAATAAGCAAACGTCTCCCTTGTTGCAAGGTATTTTCACGGGCTTGAACAACGGCTGGATCTAACGCCGCTGTGTTGTCGAGAGAGTAATCTAGATTTTCTACTAACTGATCCTCTTCTTCCTCGTAGTCTTCTTCCTCGTAGTCTTCTACCGGTTCAAAATCTCCACCTTCAGCCATTTTTATTATAAACAAACTAAAGTTTTTAAGTCGAATTTAATATATTTGGTGGAAGTATATTTTGCGATACCAGCCATGTTTTTACATACATCGATCCGCTTATCGTAGCCGTTAGTTTCGCTACATCTTCTACGCTCAACTTGTCGAGATCGGCCGGTTTGATCTTCAACAGTTTTTTACTAAACATGGTAAATCCTACGCTTAACATAGAGATGATAGCGGCGTGATAGAGATTGTTGACGATGCTATTAGTATCCATTTATTAAACGTGTTTATTTAAAAAAAAAATTATTCCATTTCTACCCACGAAGGGGGTTGGGTTAGAGTCTTCTTTGGGCTCTTGGTCGTTGGCTGGGTTGGCTGAGGTGGTGCTAAAGCAGGTGGTGAGACCCTCTGGCTCCAGCCAACGGTTAAGAGTCCTCCTAAAACTACAACAACCACCAGCGACGTCCAAAAGCATGGTCCAACTGCCGCGTACGAAGAAAGAGGAGTAGTAGTTTTTACGTCTATATTTTGCATCTTGGCAATTTGTTCTTTTCTCTTTTTGTTGTGTTCCGCTAATGCCTTGCCTTGTTTTACTCTATCAGGATTTTTAGTTTTAGTCGTCACCGTCTGTACCTTTGGGGCTTTTAGAGTCTCCGTCTGAAGAGGGCTCTCTAGTTGACTCATCTTTTATTATAGGTAGAGAATTATTTTTGTTAATAACTAAATGTTTAGATGTTATCAAGAAACCTACTAACGGTGACAACAACATTCCGTAGTTATAATAAACTTCGCAGAGTAGGCTGGCTATCGAGCTAGATATAACTGGATCTTCCTCTAGATCTTTGGTGAGTGCGTCTTCCGAGTCTACTCGTAGACTGACACCTAGGGGTTTGATCATAGGTAGACTCGCGCCTAAAACTCTCGAATAAATCCCTAGCACGCAGTTACCCAAACTAGTAATCATTTCTTTACCCAGTCGAGCCTCATAATGATTGTACATTTTTTCTTGTTTGCTCGCGTCTAGGTTTTCTATGTCTCCCTGGCTAAATTCTTTACCTAAATACTTCTTAGAATCACCGGCTGATACTACACCCAAAAGTCTAGTTTTATGTTTTTCTGTTTCCGGCGCGCTAGAGTCTAAAGTAGACAGCTCCATTTTTATAAGACGATATAATTTATTTTTTAGAGAAAAATATTCGTAAGATAAAATACACAAGGTCGACGCTATAATAAATTTGAGTGAAAGATCGATCAGCACGAACATTTATTATAGCGAGATAAACTAGTTGCAACTAGCTATTCAACAAAACACAACTAGCTGTTTAACTAGCTGACAATTACCTATACAACAAATCATCAACAAATTACAACTAGCTATGTAAGTACTTAACAACTAGCTATACAACAAATCAACAACAAAAACTCAACAAAACACAACTAGCTGTTTAACTAGCTGTTCAACAAATCATCAACAAAAACTCAACAAAACCTCAACAAAACTCAACTAGCTGGCAACTAGCTTAACTAGCTACCCAAGTACCATTTAGCCGGAGGATCCGTATATAAAATCAATTTACTATAGGGAGTGTCTTTGAGATATTGTTTTATGTCTCGCCTTTTATTATCCGGCACCACATCATTTTCGTCGAGACAATTATCAAAACTTTTTTTATCTTTGCAATAAAAAATAGCCACCCATTGAGTCTGTTCGCGATAATCTTTTAAAACGGTGTTATATTTTTGAGTCAGGAGCCAGCAGCTGTGGTTATCGTGTCTACCGCTAAAGGCTAATTTAGATAACATGCAGCACCCTCTAGAACCCTTTCGATATTTCATAGCTTGATAAGCGCTGCAGTCGTCGATTAAAAACAAAGTGTGCAATCCTTTAAATGTCGTTCTGTAAAAGTCTATGGCTTCGTTCATGCTCATATTTTCAACGTCGGGGTCGCACGCGTAAACGTTGGGGTCGTTAAAAAACCAAGGTCTCTCGTGATACGTTTTGTTGTTTGACAGAGTCGGGCATATGATCACCAAATATTCAAATTTGTTGGTGTATTCGTTTTCTAGCAAGTCTAACGCAAACTTTGTTTTGCCAGAGTTTGTTCTTCCACATATTAAAGCGCAGTGTGACGTCATCTTACTTTTATATAGACGTTTATTTTTAAAAGTTAACGCTACTCAAGCGTCCTCCTTGGATGTTAAGTTGCGCGTCCATCACCAAAAAGACGTAACATTTTAGAGCGCCCGCGGTTTGAGCTTCGCGTTCCATCAATATAGAGATTCCTCCGCTTATATCTCCGATTTGTTTGCCCGATCCGTGATTTTTGTTGTCGTCCGTCGATCTCATATCCAACCAAAGTCCGTATCTTCTTAAAAAATAATCACCGATATCCATCCCCGTTAACCCTAAATCTTTACATATACCGACCCCTAGCTCGGTGGATGAGTCCCCAAAGAACTTGTTGATTTCTCCCCAGTGTTGATAGCTTTTGAGGCCCGAACTATAGAGTTGATTAGGTTTTCCTTCTATCGTCACGCTAACTTTGTCTATCTTTGGGTTATAAAATAGTTCGGGGGTTTTCGTAGTCGCTTCTTTAAACAAAAACAGTATACCCTTGAGACTTTTAACCGCCACGTTTAAATTAAAGTTCCAGGTAGTGCCTGATTTATCGATAGATCTTACTTCGTGTCTCTGAATCCTTTCAAACAAAAACTGCGTCTTGTCGAGACATTTTTGAGCTAAGATTTGAGCCAAGTGCTTGTTGGCAACGATCTCGTATTCAAGCGCCAAGTTAGAGATGCTATAACTCGCTGCGGAGTCGGTAGAATTTACGACTTTGGCGTAATCGTTAAAAGTAAGTTCGTAAGACAGTTGGTCTTTCAGAGCGGATGGATAAAACGGTTGATGATCCGTGAGCATTTCAAAGTCTAGAGGTATACAAAATCTGTTTCCAAAGGCATCCGCTGTTGCTTTGTCTTTTCCAGAGTTGGAACCGGCAACCGCGTTACCGGTACCCACGCGTAGGCTCGATATGTTGGCAATCTCGTTTCCGGCATAGTGATTTACGGTACCTGCGGGTAACCAAAGATCTTTAAAAATGTTATAAACGTCGGCGTCGGTCAAGTTTACGATCTCCCGACCACCGATACATATTCTTATTTGTTTTACGAGATTTCGTCCTAGATTTTCAAACAGACTTCGATCAGCATCGTCGTCCGAGGTTAGATCAATATTAAAAGCTAGTTTTGCCGAACCGGGGACGATCACGTCGTCGGCGCTCAACGATGGAAACTTGACTATTAATTTGTCGTTTGCGTCGATCGTGCTAGGATTGTGAGTTACGACGACTGTCTGACGGTTGCCTTTTATACCCCGAGGATTTTTAAGACGCCTGTGTGGATTCAGTTTGTTTCCGTAAGTCGCGTTCATTTTTATAGTAACGTTTTATTTTTTATTTTATTTACTTTTAAAAATGCAGTCGCACACTTTTGTCATGACCAAAAAAGAGCAGACTTTTGAGCTACCTCGACCTATAGATAATGTCGGGGGCGACCGCCGCATTAAGTTAAGCAGCGTTATTTTAGACGTGGGTTTTTATAACGTCGAGAAAATAGAAAAAATATTGTATTCTATAAGTACTCGTCTTAGTATTAACGAAAGTGTGATCGATATCACACCCGGTCGATGGAATCTGTATTCTTTCAAAGATCGGTTTAAATATATTAAATCTATGGTCATTACTCCGATAAACGATAAAATATTTTATTTACATTTAGAGGTCCCAGAGGCTTTAGTAAAAATAAAACTATCGAGTAATCTATCTCAACTTTTAGGTTTACCCAGGGGTTGGCTTGATGCAGGTGATCATTTTGGAAGATTTAACCTAAATCTATATAGCGCGGTCTTTTTACATTGCGAAGAACTGTCTACGCATTCAAATTTTGTTAACGGAAAACAAACTAACTTGTTGGAGAGTATACCCGTACACGGTGAGGCTGCTCGTTCAAACAATCCCCAAGAACCAATTTACATCAAATACGACAATTCTCCGAAAGAGTTAGTAGCTGGCAAAATAAACAGCCTCACGTTTTCCTTAAAAAACGGTCTTGGTGAGGTGTTAGATAATAGAGGTAAAGATATCATTTTAAACATAAAAATATTTTAGTTACTTTTGTAAAATGCAGTCTCATACGTTTGTCATGAAAGATAACGAGCAGACCTTTGAACTGTCGCGACCTATAGATAACGTTAGTGGTGACCGCCGCATGAAGTTAAACAACTTTGCGTTAGACTTGGGTTTTTATAACCTCAAAAAAAAAGCGTCAATAATTTTGGAGACTTTTACGGGGGATATCGATAATATTCTAATTGGCTCTCATAGAAAATTTGATATTCCTCCAGATAGGTGGAATCTTTATTCTTTTAAAAAAAATATAAAAAATCATCTAATACGTACAACAAATATAGCTCTAGAGACTTTAACCGATGAACTATTTTATATATTAATCCCTAAACAAAGTCGTATAAAACTATCGAGTAATCTATCTCAACTGTTAGATCTACCCAGGGGTTGGCTTTATAATGGTGGTTATTATGGAAGATTTAACCTAAATCTATATAGCGCGGTCTTTTTACATTGCGAAGAACTGTCTACGCATTCAAATTTTGTTAACGGAAAACAAACTAACTTGTTGGAGAGTATACCCGTACACGGTGAGGCTGCTCGTTCAAACAATCCCCAAGAACCAATTTACATCAAATACAACAAGTGCTTAAAAGAGTTAGTAGCTGACAAAATAAACAGCCTCACGTTTTCCTTAAAAAACGGTCTTGGTGAGGTGTTAGATAATAGAGGTAAAGAGATAATTTTTAACGTAGAAATATTTTAGTTACTTTTGTAAAATGACGACTAATATTTATCCCGATCTAAAAATCGACGAAACGAGGGTGTTTCGATTGCAAAAGATCGAAGAAGTTCAAAAAGATATATTGACGCAACGAGAACAGCGAAGTGCGTTGTGTAAAAAATATGGTAAGTTAATTACGGCATTGTCTACTACGGAAACCCTAGCTGAGATAGG
This sequence comes from Crossaster papposus, assembly GCA_037893245.1. NCBI lineage: Eukaryota > Metazoa > Echinodermata > Asteroidea > Velatida > Solasteridae > Crossaster > Crossaster papposus. Next base: position 20,613 of record JBAIAA010000663.1, on the reverse strand, counting down.
TGGTGTGGTTTGTGGGGGTTTGGGAATCGCGGCTATAAGCAGCGTAATTGCGTCACCCGTTGGTATAGCGTTAGAGGGAGTAGCCATTGGTTTTGGTTGTACCGCGTTCGTATTAAAATATTTTAGCAAACGATTTAGACATAAAGCTAAAAAACACGACGAGATTAGAGTCTTGGCTGAGGCTAAGCTCAACAGCGTAAGAGATCTTATTTCTCAAGCTATAGAGGACGGTGATATATCCCACGAAGAATACGCTTTGGTGTTAAAGGAATTGAGGCAATTTAACGATATGAAAGAGGTTATAAGGTCAGGCAGCAAGCTGTCAGAAAAGAAAGGTGAGAGCGATATGGAATCTGAGATAAAAAGACGCGTAGAAGAGTTGGTGACGAAGGAAAAAAAAGGTCTTATCGAAAAACTTACAGCTTCGCAATAAATAAAAATTATTTCGGCCAACCTCCTCCTCCTTACGCGACGGCGCCACCTTTAGAATGTTAAGCATAAAAAAAGAGAGAGAAGATAAAACTGAGCTGCGATTTAAAAAAAGTGACCTCAGTTTTAAAAGTGTCTCAGTTTTAAAAGTGACCTCAGTTTTTTAAAAGTGACGATTTCTAAAACTAGCTCAGTTTTAAAAGTGACGATTTCTAAAACTAGCTCAGTTTTAAAAGTGACGATTTCTAAAACTGAGCTAGTTTTATAAATTGGTTCTCAAACGGCTTATCCCTACTACTCATGCCCCGGGAAGGGGCTGGGTGTTAGGAGATAGAGGGGGGCCTCCAGGAATGGCAAAATTAGCAATTTGACCCGGGGCATGCTTTGTTATTATTTTATTTCGATTTTCTGAAAATTATAACGTTAACACACGCGTTTCAAATTCGCCATAGGTTTGTGCACACAATCCCCGCCCACAAATAAGGGCATGAAGGAAAGCATGCCCCGGGAAGGGGCTGGGTGTTAGGAGATAGAGGGGGGCCTCCAGGAATGGCAAAATTAGCAATTTGACCCGGGGCATGCTTTGTTAGTATTTTATTTCGATTTTCTGAAAATTATAACGTTAACACACGCGTTTCAAATTCGCCATAGGTTTGTGCACACAATCCCCGCCCACAAATAAGGGCATGAAGGAAAGCATGCCCCGGGTAGGGGCTGGGTGTTAGGAGATAGAGGGGGGCCTCCAGGAATGGCAAAATTAGCAATTTGACCCGGGGCATGCTTTGTTAGTATTTTATTTCGATTTTCTGAAAATTATAACGTTAACACACGCGTTTCAAATTCGCCATAGGTTTGTGCACACAATCCCCGCCCACAAATAAGGGCATGAAGGAAAGCATGCCCCGGGAAGGGGCTGGGTGTTAGGAGATAGAGGGGGCCTCCAGGAATGGCAAAATTAGCAATTTGACCCGGGGCATGCTTTGTTAGTATTTTATTTCGATTTTCTGAAAATTATAACGTTAACACACGCGTTTCAAATTCGCCATAGGTTTGTGCACACAATCCCCGCCCACAAATAAGGGCATGAAGGAAAGCATGCCCCGGGAAGGGGCTGGGTGTTAGGAGATAGAGGGGGGCCTCCAGGAATGGCAAAATTAGCAATTTGACCCGGGGCATGCTTTGTTAGTATTTTATTTCGATTTTCTGAAAATTATAACGTTAACACACGCGTTTCAAATTCGCCATAGGTTTGTGCACACAATCCCCGCCCACAAATAAGGGCATGAAGGAAAGCATGCCCCGGGAAGGGGCTGGGTGTTAGGAGATAGAGGGGGGCCTCCAGGAATGGCAAAATTAGCAATTTGACCCGGGGCATGCTTTGTTAGTATTTTATTTCGATTTTCTGAAAATTATAACGTTAACACACGCGTTTCAAATTCGCCATAGGTTTGTGCACACAATCCCCGCCCACAAATAAGGGCATGAAGGAAAGCATGCCCCGGGAAGGGGCTGGGTGTTAGGAGATAGAGGGGGGCCTCCAGGAATGGCAAAATTAGCAATTTGACCCGGGGCATGCTTTGTTAGTATTTTATTTCGATTTTCTGAAAATTATAACGTTAACACACGCGTTTCAAATTCGCCATAGGTTTGTGCACACAATCCCCGCCCACAAATAAGGGCATGAAGGAAAGCATGCCCCGGGAAGGGGCTGGGTGTTAGGAGATAGAGGGGGGCCTCCAGGAATGGCAAAATTAGCAATTTGACCCGGGGCATGCTTTGTTAGTATTTTATTTCGATTTTCTGAAAATTATAACGTTAACACACGCGTTTCAAATTCGCCATAGGTTTGTGCACACAATCCCCGCCCACAAATAAGGGCATGAAGGAAAGCATGCCCCGGGAAGGGGCTGGGTGTTAGGAGATAGAGGGGGGCCTCCAGGAATGGCAAAATTAGCAATTTGACCCGGGGCATGCTTTGTTAGTATTTTATTTCGATTTTCTGAAAATTATAACGTTAACACACGCGTTTCAAATTCGCCATAGGTTTGTGCACACAATCCCCGCCCACAAATAAGGGCATGAAGGAAAGCATGCCCCGGGAAGGGGCTGGGTGTTAGGAGATAGAGGGGGGCCTCCAGGAATGGCAAAATTAGCAATTTGACCCGGGGCATGCTTTGTTAGTATTTTATTTCGATTTTCTGAAAATTATAACGTTAACACACGCGTTTCAAATTCGCCATAGGTTTGTGCACACAATCCCCGCCCACAAATAAGGGCATGAAGGAAAGCATGCCCCGGGAAGGGGCTGGGTGTTAGGAGATAGAGGGGGGCCTCCAGGAATGGCAAAATTAGCAATTTGACCCGGGGCATGCTTTGTTAGTATTTTATTTCGATTTTCTGAAAATTATAACGTTAACACACGCGTTTCAAATTCGCCATAGGTTTGTGCACACAATCCCCGCCCACAAATAAGGGCATGAAGGAAAGCATGCCCCGGGAAGGGGCTGGGTGTTAGGAGATAGAGGGGGGCCTCCAGGAATGGCAAAATTAGCAATTTGACCCGGGGCATGCTTTGTTAGTATTTTATTTCGATTTTCTGAAAATTATAACGTTAACACACGCGTTTCAAATTCGCCATAGGTTTGTGCACACAATCCCCGCCCACAAATAAGGGCATGAAGGAAAGCATGCCCCGGGAAGGGGCTGGGTGTTAGGAGATAGAGGGGGGCCTCCAGGAATGGCAAAATTAGCAATTTGACCCGGGGCATGCTTTGTTAGTATCTTATTTCGATTTTCTGAAAATTATAACGTTAACACACGCGTTTCAAATTCGCCATAGATTTGTGCACACAATCCCCGCAAACAAATAAGGGCATGAAGGCCCACAAATAAGGGCATGAAGGAAAGCATGCCCCGGGAAGGGGCTGGGTGTTAGGAGATAGAGGGGGGCCTCCAGGAATGGCAAAATTAGCAATTTGACCCGGGGCATGCTTTGTTATTATTTTATTTCGATTTTCTGAAAATTATAACGTTAACACACGCGTTTCAAATTCGCCATAGGTTTGTGCACACAATCCCCGCCCACAAATAAGGGCATGAAGGAAAGCATGCCCCGGGAAGGGGCTGGGTGTTAGGAGATAGAGGGGGGCCTCCAGGAATGGCAAAATTAGCAATTTGACCCGGGGCATGCTTTGTTAGTATTTTATTTCGATTTTCTGAAAATTATAACGTTAACACACGCGTTTCAAATTCGCCATAGGTTTGTGCACACAATCCCCGCCCACAAATAAGGGCATGAAGGAAAGCATGCCCCGGGAAGGGGCTGGGTGTTAGGAGATAGAGGGGGGCCTCCAGGAATGGCAAAATTAGCAATTTGACCCGGGGCATGCTTTGTTAGTATTTTATTTCGATTTTCTGAAAATTATAACGTTAACACACGCGTTTCAAATTCGCCATAGGTTTGTGCACACAATCCCCGCCCACAAATAAGGGCATGAAGGAAAGCATGCCCCGGGAAGGGGCTGGGTGTTAGGAGATAGAGGGGGGCCTCCAGGAATGGCAAAATTAGCAATTTGACCCGGGGCATGCTTTGTTAGTATCTTATTTCGATTTTCTGAAAATTATAACGTTAACACACGCGTTTCAAATTCGCCATAGATTTGTGCACACAATCCCCGCAAACAAATAAGGGCATGAAGGCCCACAAATAAGGGCATGAAGGAAAGCATGCCCCGGGAAGGGGCTGGGTGTTAGGAGATAGAGGGGGGCCTCCAGGAATGGCAAAATTAGCAATTTGACCCGGGGCATGCTTTGTTAGTATTTTATTTCGATTTTCTGAAAATGTTAACGTTAACACACGCGTTTCAAATTCGCCATAGGTTTGTGCACACAATCCCCGCCCACAAATAAGGGCATGAAGGAAAGCATGCCCCGGGAAGGGGCTGGGTGTTAGGAGATAGAGGGGGGCCTCCAGGAATGGCAAAATTAGCAATTTGACCCGGGGCATGCTTTGTTAGTATTTTATTTCGATTTTCTGAAAATTATAACGTTAACACACGCGTTTCAAATTCGCCATAGGTTTGTGCACACAATCCCCGCCCACAAATAAGGGCATGAAGGAAAGCATGCCCCGGGAAGGGGCTGGGTGTTAGGAGATAGAGGGGGGCCTCCAGGAATGGCAAAATTAGCAATTTGACCCGGGGCATGCTTTGTTAGTATTTTATTTCGATTTTCTGAAAATTATAACGTTAACACACGCGTTTCAAATTCGCCATAGGTTTGTGCACACAATCCCCGCCCACAAATAAGGGCATGAAGGAAAGCATGCCCCGGGAAGGGGCTGGGTGTTAGGAGATAGAGGGGGGCCTCCAGGAATGGCAAAATTAGCAATTTGACCCGGGGCATGCTTTGTTAGTATTTTATTTCGATTTTCTGAAAATTATAACGTTAACACACGCGTTTCAAATTCGCCATAGGTTTGTGCACACAATCCCCGCCCACAAATAAGGGCATGAAGGAAAGCATGCCCCGGGAAGGGGCTGGGTGTTAGGAGATAGAGGGGGGCCTCCAGGAATGGCAAAATTAGCAATTTGACCCGGGGCATGCTTTGTTAGTATTTTATTTCGATTTTCTGAAAATTATAACGTTAACACACGCGTTTCAAATTCGTCATAGGTTTGTGCACACAATCCCCGCCCACAAATAAGGGCATGAATGAAAGCATGCCCCGGGAAGGGGCTGGGTGTTAGGAGATAGAGGGGGGCCTCCAGGAATGGCAAAATTAGCAATTTGACCCGGGGCATGCTTTGTTAGTATTTTATTTCGATTTTCTGAAAATTATAACGTTAACACACGCGTTTCAAATTCGCCATAGGTTTGTGCACACAATCCCCGCCCACAAATAAGGGCATGAAGGAAAGCATGCCCCGGGAAGGGGCTGGGTGTTAGGAGATAGAGGGGGGCCTCCAGGAATGGCAAAATTAGCAATTTGACCCGGGGCATGCTTTGTTAGTATTTTATTTCGATTTTCTGAAAATTATAACGTTAACACACGCGTTTCAAATTCGCCATAGGTTTGTGCACACAATCCCCGCCCACAAATAAGGGCATGAAGGAAAGCATGCCCCGGGAAGGGGCTGGGTGTTAGGAGATAGAGGGGGGCCTCCAGGAATGGCAAAATTAGCAATTTGACCCGGGGCATGCTTTGTTAGTATTTTATTTCGATTTTCTGAAAATTATAACGTTAACACACGCGTTTCAAATTCGCCATAGGTTTGTGCACACAATCCCCGCCCACAAATAAGGGCATGAAGGAAAGCATGCCCCGGGAAGGGGCTGGGTGTTAGGAGATAGAGGGGGGCCTCCAGGAATGGCAAAATTAGCAATTTGACCCGGGGCATGCTTTGTTAGTATTTTATTTCGATTTTCTGAAAATTATAACGTTAACACACGCGTTTCAAATTCGCCATAGGTTTGTGCACACAATCCCCGCCCACAAATAAGGGCATGAAGGAAAGCATGCCCCGGGAAGGGGCTGGGTGTTAGGAGATAGAGGGGGGCCTCCAGGAATGGCAAAATTAGCAATTTGACCCGGGGCATGCTTTGTTAGTATTTTATTTCGATTTTCTGAAAATTATAACGTTAACACACGCGTTTCAAATTCGCCATAGGTTTGTGCACACAATCCCCGCCCACAAATAAGGGCATGAAGGAAAGCATGCCCCGGGAAGGGGCTGGGTGTTAGGAGATAGAGGGGGGCCTCCAGGAATGGCAAAATTAGCAATTTGACCCGGGGCATGCTTTGTTAGTATTTTATTTCGATTTTCTGAAAATTATAACGTTAACACACGCGTTTCAAATTCGCCATAGGTTTGTGCACACAATCCCCGCCCACAAATAAGGGCATGAAGGAAAGCATGCCCCGGGAAGGGGCTGGGTGTTAGGAGATAGAGGGGGGGCCTCCAGGAATGGCAAAATTAGCAATTTGACCCGGGGCATGCTTTGTTAGTATTTTATTTCGATTTTCTGAAAATTATAACGTTAACACACGCGTTTCAAATTCGCCATAGGTTTGTGCACACAATCCCCGCCCACAAATAAGGGCATGAAGGAAAGCATGCCCCGGGAAGGGGCTGGGTGTTAGGAGTTAGAGGGGGGCCTCCAGGAAAGGCAAAATTAGCCATTTGACCCGGGGCATGCTTTGTTAGTATTTTATTTCGATTTTCTGAAAATTATAACGTTAACACACGCGTTTCAAATTCGCCATAGGTTTGTGCACACAATCCCCGCCCACAAATAAGGGCATGAAGGAAAGCATGCCCCGGGAAGGGGCTGGGTGTTAGGAGATAGAGGGGGGGCCTCCAGGAATGGCAAAATTAGCAATTTGACCCGGGGCATGCTTTGTTAGTATTTTATTTCGAATTTTCTGAAAATTATAACGTTAACACACGCGTTTCAAATTCGCCATAGGTTTGTGCACACAATCCCCGCCCACAAATAAGGGCATGAAGGAAAGCATGCCCCGGGAAGGGGCTGGGTGTTAGGAGATAGAGGGGGGCCTCCAGGAATGGCAAAATTAGCAATTTGACCCGGGGCATGCTTTGTTAGTATTTTATTTCGATTTTCTGAAAATTATAACGTTAACACACGCGTTTCAAATTCGCCATAGGTTTGTGCACACAATCCCCCGCCCACAAATAAGGGCATGAAGGAAAGCATGCCCCGGGAAGGGGCTGGGTGTTAGGAGATAGAGGGGGGGCCTCCAGGAATGGCAAAATTAGCCATTTGACCCGGGGCATGCTTTGTTAGTATTTTATTTCGATTTTCTGAAAATTATAACGTTAACACACGCGTTTCAAATTCGCCATAGGTTTGTGCACACAATCCCCGCCCACAAATAAGGGCATGAAGGAAAGCATGCCCCGGGAAGGGGCTGGGTGTTAGGAGATAGAGGGGGGCCTCCAGGAATGGCAAAATTAGCAATTTGACCCGGGGCATGCTTTGTTAGTACTTTTATTTCGATTTCTGAAAATTATAACGTTAACACACGCGTTTCAAATTCGCCATAGGTTTGTGCACACAATCCCCGCCCACAAATAAGGGCATGAAGGAAAGCATGCCCCGGGAAGGGGCTGGGTGTTAGGAGATAGAGGGGGGCCTCCAGGAATGGCAAAATTAGCAATTTGACCCGGGGCATGCTTTGTTAGTATTTTATTTCGATTTTCTGAAAATTATAACGTTAACACACGCGTTTCAAATTCGCCATAGGTTTGTGCACACAATCCCCGCCCACAAATAAGGGCATGAAGGAAAGCATGCCCCGGGAAGGGGCTGGGTGTTAGGAGATAGAGGGGGGCCTCCAGGAATGGCAAAATTAGCAATTTGACCCGGGGCATGCTTTGTTAGTATTTTATTTCGATTTCTGAAAATTATTACGTTAACACACGCGTTTCAAATTCGCCATAGGTTTGTGCACACAATCCCCGCCCACAAATAAGGGCATGAAGGAAAGCATGCCCCGGGAAGGGGCTGGGTGTTAGGAGATAGAGGGGGGCCTCCAGGAATGGCAAAATTAGCAATTTGACCCGGGGCATGCTTTGTTAGTATTTTATTTCGATTTTCTGAAAATTATAACGTTAACACACGCGTTTCAAATTCGCCATAGGTTTGTGCACACAATCCCCGCCCACAATTAAGGGCATGAAGGAAAGCATGCCCCGGGAAGGGGCTGGGTGTTAGGAGATAGAGGGGGGCCTCCAGGAATGGCAAAATTAGCAATTTGACCCGGGGCATGCTTTGTTAGTATTTTATTTCGATTTTCTGAAAATTATAACGTTAACACACGCGTTTCAAATTCGCCATAGGTTTGTGCACACAATCCCCGCCCACAAATAAGGGCATGAAGGAAAGCATGCCCCGGGAAGGGGCTGGGTGTTAGGAGATAGAGGGGGGCCTCCAGGAATGGCAAAATTAGCAATTTGACCCGGGGCATGCTTTGTAGTATTTTATTTCGATTTCTGAAAATTATAACGTTAACACACGCGTTTCAAATTCGCCATAGGTTGTGCACACAATCCCCGCCCACAAATAAGGGCATGAAGGAAAGCATGCCCCGGGAAGGGGCTGGGTGTTAGGAGATAGAGGGGGGCCTCCAGGAATGGCAAAATTAGCAATTGACCCGGGGCATGCTTTGTTAGTATTTTATTTCGATTTTCTGAAAATTATAACGTTAACACACGCGTTTCAAATTCGCCATAGGTTTGTGCACACAATCCCCGCCCACAAATAAGGGCATGAAGGAAAGCATGCCCCGGGAAGGGGCTGGGTGTTAGGAGATAGAGGGGGGCCTCCAGGAATGGCAAAATTAGCAATTTGACCCGGGGCATGCTTTGTTAGTATTTTATTTCGATTTTCTGAAAATTATAACGTTAACACACGCGTTTCAAATTCGCCATAGGTTTGTGCACACAATCCCCGCCCACAAATAAGGGCATGAAGGAAAGCATGCCCCGGGAAGGGGCTGGGTGTTAGGAGATAGAGGGGGGCCTCCAGGAATGGCAAAATTAGCAATTTGACCCGGGGCATGCTTTGTTAGTATTTTATTTCGATTTTCTGAAAATTATAACGTTAACACACGCGTTTCAAATTCGCCATAGGTTTGTGCACACAATCCCCGCCCACAAATAAGGGCATGAAGGAAAGCATGCCCCGGGAAGGGGCTGGGTGTTAGGAGATAGAGGGGGGCCTCCAGGAATGGCAAATTAGCAATTTGACCCGGGGCATGCTTTGTTAGTATTTTATTTCGATTTTCTGAAAATGTTAACGTTAACACACGCGTTTCAAATTCGCCATAGGTTTGTGCACACAATCCCCGCCCACAAATAAGGGCATGAAGGAAAGCATGCCCGGGAAGGGGCTGGGTGTTAGGAGATAGAGGGGGGCCTCCAGGATGGCAAAATTAGCAATTTGACCCGGGGCATGCTTTGTTAGTATTTTATTTCGATTTTCTGAAAATTATAACGTTAACACACGCGTTTCAAATTCGCCATAGGTTTGTGCACACAATCCCCGCCCACAAATAAGGGCATGAAGGAAAGCATGCCCCGGGAAGGGGCTGGGTGTTAGGAGATAGAGGGGGGCCTCCAGGAATGGCAAAATTAGCAATTTGACCCGGGGCATGCTTTGTTAGTATTTTATTTCGATTTTCTGAAAATTATAACGTTAACACACGCGTTTCAAATTCGCCATAGGTTTGTGCACACAATCCCCGCCCACAAATAAGGGCATGAAGGAAAGCATGCCCCGGGAAGGGGCTGGGTGTTAGGAGATAGAGGGGGGCCTCCAGGAATGGCAAAATTAGCAATTTGACCCGGGGCATGCTTTGTTAGTATTTTATTTCGATTTTCTGAAAATTATAACGTTAACACACGCGTTTCAAATTCGCCATAGGTTTGTGCACACAATCCCCGCCCACAAATAAGGGCATGAAGGAAAGCATGCCCCGGGAAGGGGCTGGGTGTTAGGAGATAGAGGGGGGCCTCCAGGAATGGCAAAATTAGCAATTTGACCCGGGGCATGCTTTGTTAGTATTTTATTTCGATTTTCTGAAAATTATAACGTTAACACACGCGTTTCAAATTCGCCATAGGTTTGTGCACACAATCCCCGCCCACAAATAAGGGCATGAAGGAAAGCATGCCCCGGGAAGGGGCTGGGTGTTAGGAGATAGAGGGGGGCCTCCAGGAATGGCAAAATTAGCAATTTGACCCGGGGCATGCTTTGTTAGTATTTTATTTCGATTTTCTGAAAATTATAACGTTAACACACGCGTTTCAAATTCGCCATAGGTTTGTGCAAACAATCCCCGCCCACAAATAAGGGCATGAAGGAAAGCATGCCCCGGGAAGGGGCTGGGTGTTAGGAGATAGAGGGGGGCCTCCAGGAATGGCAAAATTAGCAATTTGACCCGGGGCATGCTTTGTTAGTATCTTATTTCGATTTTCTGAAAATTATAACGTTAACACACGCGTTTCAAATTCGCCATAGATTTGTGCACACAATCCCCGCAAACAAATAAGGGCATGAAGGCCCACAAATAAGGGCATGAAGGAAAGCATGCCCCGGGAAGGGGCTGGGTGTTAGGAGATAGAGGGGGGCCTCCAGGAATGGCAAAATTAGCAATTTGACCCGGGGCATGCTTTGTTAGTATTTTATTTCGATTTTCTGAAAATGTTAACGTTAACACACGCGTTTCAAATTCGCCATAGGTTTGTGCACACAATCCCCGCCCACAAATAAGGGCATGAAGGAAAGCATGCCCCGGGAAGGGGCTGGGTGTTAGGAGATAGAGGGGGGCCTCCAGGAATGGCAAAATTAGCAATTTGACCCGGGGCATGCTTTGTTAGTATTTTATTTCGATTTTCTGAAAATTATAACGTTAACACACGCGTTTCAAATTCGCCATAGGTTTGTGCACACAATCCCCGCCCACAAATAAGGGCATGAAGGAAAGCATGCCCCGGGAAGGGGCTGGGTGTTAGGAGATAGAGGGGGGCCTCCAGGAATGGCAAAATTAGCAATTTGACCCGGGGCATGCTTTGTTAGTATTTTATTTCGATTTTCTGAAAATTATAACGTTAACACACGCGTTTCAAATTCGCCATAGGTTTGTGCACACAATCCCCGCCCACAAATAAGGGCATGAAGGAAAGCATGCCCCGGGAAGGGGCTGGGTGTTAGGAGATAGAGGGGGGCCTCCAGGAATGGCAAAATTAGCAATTTGACCCGGGGCATGCTTTGTTAGTATTTTATTTCGATTTTCTGAAAATTATATATAACGTTAACACACGCGTTTCAAATTCGCCATAGGTTTGTGCACACAATCCCCGCCCACAAATAAGGGCATGAAGGAAAGCATGCCCCGGGAAGGGGCTGGGTGTTAGGAGATAGAGGGGGGCCTCCAGGAATGGCAAAATTAGCAATTTGACCCGGGGCATGCTTTGTTAGTATTTTATTTCGATTTTCTGAAAATTATAACGTTAACACACGCGTTTCAAATTCGTCATAGGTTTGTGCACACAATCCCCGCCCACAAATAAGGGCATGAATGAAAGCATGCCCCGGGAAGGGGCTGGGTGTTAGGAGATAGAGGGGGGCCTCCAGGAATGGCAAAATTAGCAATTTGACCCGGGGCATGCTTTGTTAGTATTTTATTTCGATTTTCTGAAAATTATAACGTTAACAATTCGCCATAGGTTTGTGCAAACAATCCCCGCCCACAAATAAGGGCATGAAGGAAAGCATGCCCCGGGAAGGGGCTGGGTGTTAGGAGATAGAGGGGGGCCTCCAGGAATGGCAAAATTAGCAATTTGACCCGGGGCATGCTTTGTTAGTATCTTATTTCGATTTTCTGAAAATTATAACGTTAACACACGCGTTTCAAATTCGCCATAGATTTGTGCACACAATCCCCGCAAACAAATAAGGGCATGAAGGCCCACAAATAAGGGCATGAAGGAAAGCATGCCCCGGGAAGGGGCTGGGTGTTAGGAGATAGAGGGGGGCCTCCAGGAATGGCAAAATTAGCAATTTGACCCGGGGCATGCTTTGTTAGTATTTTATTTCGATTTTCTGAAAATGTTAACGTTAACACACGCGTTTCAAATTCGCCATAGGTTTGTGCACACAATCCCCGCCCACAAATAAGGGCATGAAGGAAAGCATGCCCCGGGAAGGGGCTGGGTGTTAGGAGATAGAGGGGGGCCTCCAGGAATGGCAAAATTAGCAATTTGACCCGGGGCATGCTTTGTTAGTATTTTATTTCGATTTTCTGAAAATTATAACGTTAACACACGCGTTTCAAATTCGCCATAGGTTTGTGCACACAATCCCCGCCCACAAATAAGGGCATGAAGGAAAGCATGCCCCGGGAAGGGGCTGGGTGTTAGGAGATAGAGGGGGGCCTCCAGGAATGGCAAAATTAGCAATTTGACCCGGGGCATGCTTTGTTAGTATTTTATTTCGATTTTCTGAAAATTATAACGTTAACACACGCGTTTCAAATTCGCCATAGGTTTGTGCACACAATCCCCGCCCACAAATAAGGGCATGAAGGAAAGCATGCCCCGGGAAGGGGCTGGGTGTTAGGAGATAGAGGGGGGCCTCCAGGAATGGCAAAATTAGCAATTTGACCCGGGGCATGCTTTGTTAGTATTTTATTTCGATTTTCTGAAAATTATAACGTTAACACACGCGTTTCAAATTCGCCATAGGTTTGTGCACACAATCCCCGCCCACAAATAAGGGCATGAAGGAAAGCATGCCCCGGGAAGGGGCTGGGTGTTAGGAGATAGAGGGGGGCCTCCAGGAATGGCAAAATTAGCAATTTGACCCGGGGCATGCTTTGTTAGTATTTTATTTCGATTTTCTGAAAATTATAACGTTAACACACGCGTTTCAAATTCGTCATAGGTTTGTGCACACAATCCCCGCCCACAAATAAGGGCATGAAGGAAAGCATGCCCCGGGAAGGGGCTGGGTGTTAGGAGATAGAGGGGGGCCTCCAGGAATGGCAAAATTAGCAATTTGACCCGGGGCATGCTTTGTTAGTATTTTATTTCGATTTTCTGAAAATTATAACGTTAACACACGCGTTTCAAATTCGCCATAGGTTTGTGCACACAATCCCCGCCCACAAATAAGGGCATGAAGGAAAGCATGCCCCGGGAAGGGGCTGGGTGTTAGGAGATAGAGGGGGGCCTCCAGGAATGGCAAAATTAGCAATTTGACCCGGGGCATGCTTTGTTAGTATTTTATTTCGATTTTCTGAAAATTATAACGTTAACACACGCGTTTCAAATTCGCCATAGGTTTGTGCACACAATCCCCGCCCACAAATAAGGGCATGAAGGAAAGCATGCCCCGGGAAGGGGCTGGGTGTTAGGAGATAGAGGGGGGCCTCCAGGAATGGCAAAATTAGCAATTTGACCCGGGGCATGCTTTGTTAGTATTTTATTTCGATTTTCTGAAAATTATAACGTTAACACACGCGTTTCAAATTCGCCATAGGTTTGTGCACACAATCCCCGCCCACAAATAAGGGCATGAAGGAAAGCATGCCCCGGGAAGGGGCTGGGTGTTAGGAGATAGAGGGGGGCCTCCAGGAATGGCAAAATTAGCAATTTGACCCGGGGCATGCTTTGTTAGTATTTTATTTCGATTTTCTGAAAATTATAACGTTAACACACGCGTTTCAAATTCGCCATAGGTTTGTGCACACAATCCCCGCCCACAAATAAGGGCATGAAGGAAAGCATGCCCCGGGAAGGGGCTGGGTGTTAGGAGATAGAGGGGGGCCTCCAGGAATGGCAAAATTAGCAATTTGACCCGGGGCATGCTTTGTTAGTATTTTATTTCGATTTTCTGAAAATTATAACGTTAACACACGCGTTTCAAATTCGCCATAGGTTTGTGCACACAATCCCCGCCCACAAATAAGGGCATGAAGGAAAGCATGCCCCGGGAAGGGGCTGGGTGTTAGGAGATAGAGGGGGGCCTCCAGGAATGGCAAAATTAGCAATTTGACCCGGGGCATGCTTTGTTAGTATTTTATTTCGATTTTCTGAAAATTATAACGTTAACACACGCGTTTCAAATTCGCCATAGGTTTGTGCACACAATCCCCGCCCACAAATAAGGGCATGAAGGAAAGCATGCCCCGGGAAGGGGCTGGGTGTTAGGAGATAGAGGGGGGCCTCCAGGAATGGCAAAATTAGCAATTTGACCCGGGGCATGCTTTGTTAGTATTTTATTTCGATTTTCTGAAAATTATAACGTTAACACACGCGTTTCAAATTCGCCATAGGTTTGTGCACACAATCCCCGCCCACAAATAAGGGCATGAAGGAAAGCATGCCCCGGGAAGGGGCTGGGTGTTAGGAGATAGAGGGGGGCCTCCAGGAATGGCAAAATTAGCAATTTGACCCGGGGCATGCTTTGTTAGTATTTTATTTCGATTTTCTGAAAATTATAACGTTAACACACGCGTTTCAAATTCGCCATAGGTTTGTGCACACAATCCCCGCCCACAAATAAGGGCATGAAGGAAAGCATGCCCCGGGAAGGGGCTGGGTGTTAGGAGATAGAGGGGGGCCTCCAGGAATGGCAAAATTAGCAATTTGACCCGGGGCATGCTTTGTTAGTATTTTATTTCGATTTTCTGAAAATTATAACGTTAACACACGCGTTTCAAATTCGCCATAGGTTTGTGCACACAATCCCCGCCCACAAATAAGGGCATGAAGGAAAGCATGCCCCGGGAAGGGGCTGGGTGTTAGGAGATAGAGGGGGGCCTCCAGGAATGGCAAAATTAGCAATTTGACCCGGGGCATGCTTTGTTAGTATTTTATTTCGATTTTCTGAAAATTATAACGTTAACACACGCGTTTCAAATTCGCCATAGGTTTGTGCACACAATCCCCGCCCACAAATAAGGGCATGAAGGAAAGCATGCCCCGGGAAGGGGCTGGGTGTTAGGAGATAGAGGGGGGCCTCCAGGAATGGCAAAATTAGCAATTTGACCCGGGGCATGCTTTGTTAGTATTTTATTTCGATTTTCTGAAAATTATAACGTTAACACACGCGTTTCAAATTCGCCATAGGTTTGTGCACACAATCCCCGCCCACAAATAAGGGCATGAAGGAAAGCATGCCCCGGGAAGGGGCTGGGTGTTAGGAGATAGAGGGGGGCCTCCAGGAATGGCAAAATTAGCAATTTGACCCGGGGCATGCTTTGTTAGTATTTTATTTCGATTTTCTGAAAATTATAACGTTAACACACGCGTTTCAAATTCGCCATAGGTTTGTGCACACAATCCCCGCCCACAAATAAGGGCATGAAGGAAAGCATGCCCCGGGAAGGGGCTGGGTGTTAGGAGATAGAGGGGGGCCTCCAGGAATGGCAAAATTAGCAATTTGACCCGGGGCATGCTTTGTTAGTATTTTATTTCGATTTTCTGAAAATTATAACGTTAACACACGCGTTTCAAATTCGCCATAGGTTTGTGCACACAATCCCCGCCCACAAATAAGGGCATGAAGGAAAGCATGCCCCGGGAAGGGGCTGGGTGTTAGGAGATAGAGGGGGGCCTCCAGGAATGGCAAAATTAGCAATTTGACCCGGGGCATGCTTTGTTAGTATTTTATTTCGATTTTCTGAAAATTATAACGTTAACACACGCGTTTCAAATTCGCCATAGGTTTGTGCACACAATCCCCGCCCACAAATAAGGGCATGAAGGAAAGCATGCCCCGGGAAGGGGCTGGGTGTTAGGAGATAGAGGGGGGCCTCCAGGAATGGCAAAATTAGCAATTTGACCCGGGGCATGCTTTGTTAGTATTTTATTTCGATTTTCTGAAAATTATAACGTTAACACACGCGTTTCAAATTCGCCATAGGTTTGTGCACACAATCCCCGCCCACAAATAAGGGCATGAAGGAAAGCATGCCCCGGGAAGGGGCTGGGTGTTAGGAGATAGAGGGGGGCCTCCAGGAATGGCAAAATTAGCAATTTGACCCGGGGCATGCTTTGTTAGTATTTTATTTCGATTTTCTGAAAATTATAACGTTAACACACGCGTTTCAAATTCGCCATAGGTTTGTGCACACAATCCCCGCCCACAAATAAGGGCATGAAGGAAAGCATGCCCCGGGAAGGGGCTGGGTGTTAGGAGATAGAGGGGGGCCTCCAGGAATGGCAAAATTAGCAATTTGACCCGGGGCATGCTTTGTTAGTATTTTATTTCGATTTTCTGAAAATTATAACGTTAACACACGCGTTTCAAATTCGCCATAGGTTTGTGCACACAATCCCCGCCCACAAATAAGGGCATGAAGGAAAGCATGCCCCGGGAAGGGGCTGGGTGTTAGGAGATAGAGGGGGGCCTCCAGGAATGGCAAAATTAGCAATTTGACCCGGGGCATGCTTTGTTAGTATTTTATTTCGATTTTCTGAAAATTATAACGTTAACACACGCGTTTCAAATTCGCCATAGGTTTGTGCACACAATCCCCGCCCACAAATAAGGGCATGAAGGAAAGCATGCCCCGGGAAGGGGCTGGGTGTTAGGAGATAGAGGGGGGCCTCCAGGAATGGCAAAATTAGCAATTTGACCCGGGGCATGCTTTGTTAGTATTTTATTTCGATTTTCTGAAAATTATAACGTTAACACACGCGTTTCAAATTCGCCATAGGTTTGTGCACACAATCCCCGCCCACAAATAAGGGCATGAAGGAAAGCATGCCCCGGGAAGGGGCTGGGTGTTAGGAGATAGAGGGGGGCCTCCAGGAATGGCAAAATTAGCAATTTGACCCGGGGCATGCTTTGTTAGTATTTTATTTCGATTTTCTGAAAATTATAACGTTAACACACGCGTTTCAAATTCGCCATAGGTTTGTGCACACAATCCCCGCCCACAAATAAGGGCATGAAGGAAAGCATGCCCCGGGAAGGGGCTGGGTGTTAGGAGATAGAGGGGGGCCTCCAGGAATGGCAAAATTAGCAATTTGACCCGGGGCATGCTTTGTTAGTATTTTATTTCGATTTTCTGAAAATTATAACGTTAACACACGCGTTTCAAATTCGCCATAGGTTTGTGCACACAATCCCCGCCCACAAATAAGGGCATGAAGGAAAGCATGCCCCGGGAAGGGGCTGGGTGTTAGGAGATAGAGGGGGGCCTCCAGGAATGGCAAAATTAGCAATTTGACCCGGGGCATGCTTTGTTAGTATTTTATTTCGATTTTCTGAAAATTATAACGTTAACACACGCGTTTCAAATTCGCCATAGGTTTGTGCACACAATCCCCGCCCACAAATAAGGGCATGAAGGAAAGCATGCCCCGGGAAGGGGCTGGGTGTTAGGAGATAGAGGGGGGCCTCCAGGAATGGCAAAATTAGCAATTTGACCCGGGGCATGCTTTGTTAGTATTTTATTTCGATTTTCTGAAAATTATAACGTTAACACACGCGTTTCAAATTCGCCATAGGTTTGTGCACACAATCCCCGCCCACAAATAAGGGCATGAAGGAAAGCATGCCCCGGGAAGGGGCTGGGTGTTAGGAGATAGAGGGGGGCCTCCAGGAATGGCAAAATTAGCAATTTGACCCGGGGCATGCTTTGTTAGTATTTTATTTCGATTTTCTGAAAATTATAACGTTAACACACGCGTTTCAAATTCGCCATAGGTTTGTGCACACAATCCCCGCCCACAAATAAGGGCATGAAGGAAAGCATGCCCCGGGAAGGGGCTGGGTGTTAGGAGATAGAGGGGGGCCTCCAGGAATGGCAAAATTAGCAATTTGACCCGGGGCATGCTTTGTTAGTATTTTATTTCGATTTTCTGAAAATTATAACGTTAACACACGCGTTTCAAATTCGCCATAGGTTTGTGCACACAATCCCCGCCCACAAATAAGGGCATGAAGGAAAGCATGCCCCGGGAAGGGGCTGGGTGTTAGGAGATAGAGGGGGGCCTCCAGGAATGGCAAAATTAGCAATTTGACCCGGGGCATGCTTTGTTAGTATTTTATTTCGATTTTCTGAAAATTATAACGTTAACACACGCGTTTCAAATTCGCCATAGGTTTGTGCACACAATCCCCGCCCACAAATAAGGGCATGAAGGAAAGCATGCCCCGGGAAGGGGCTGGGTGTTAGGAGATAGAGGGGGGCCTCCAGGAATGGCAAAATTAGCAATTTGACCCGGGGCATGCTTTGTTAGTATTTTATTTCGATTTTCTGAAAATTATAACGTTAACACACGCGTTTCAAATTCGCCATAGGTTTGTGCACACAATCCCCGCCCACAAATAAGGGCATGAAGGAAAGCATGCCCCGGGAAGGGGCTGGGTGTTAGGAGATAGAGGGGGGCCTCCAGGAATGGCAAAATTAGCAATTTGACCCGGGGCATGCTTTGTTAGTATTTTATTTCGATTTTCTGAAAATTATAACGTTAACACACGCGTTTCAAATTCGCCATAGGTTTGTGCACACAATCCCCGCCCACAAATAAGGGCATGAAGGAAAGCATGCCCCGGGAAGGGGCTGGGTGTTAGGAGATAGAGGGGGGCCTCCAGGAATGGCAAAATTAGCAATTTGACCCGGGGCATGCTTTGTTAGTATTTTATTTCGATTTTCTGAAAATTATAACGTTAACACACGCGTTTCAAATTCGCCATAGGTTTGTGCACACAATCCCCGCCCACAAATAAGGGCATGAAGGAAAGCATGCCCCGGGAAGGGGCTGGGTGTTAGGAGATAGAGGGGGGCCTCCAGGAATGGCAAAATTAGCAATTTGACCCGGGGCATGCTTTGTTAGTATTTTATTTCGATTTTCTGAAAATTATAACGTTAACACACGCGTTTCAAATTCGCCATAGGTTTGTGCACACAATCCCCGCCCACAAATAAGGGCATGAAGGAAAGCATGCCCCGGGAAGGGGCTGGGTGTTAGGAGATAGAGGGGGGCCTCCAGGAATGGCAAAATTAGCAATTTGACCCGGGGCATGCTTTGTTAGTATTTTATTTCGATTTTCTGAAAATTATAACGTTAACACACGCGTTTCAAATTCGCCATAGGTTTGTGCACACAATCCCCGCCCACAAATAAGGGCATGAAGGAAAGCATGCCCCGGGAAGGGGCTGGGTGTTAGGAGATAGAGGGGGGCCTCCAGGAATGGCAAAATTAGCAATTTGACCCGGGGCATGCTTTGTTAGTATTTTATTTCGATTTTCTGAAAATTATAACGTTAACACACGCGTTTCAAATTCGCCATAGGTTTGTGCACACAATCCCCGCCCACAAATAAGGGCATGAAGGAAAGCATGCCCCGGGAAGGGGCTGGGTGTTAGGAGATAGAGGGGGGCCTCCAGGAATGGCAAAATTAGCAATTTGACCCGGGGCATGCTTTGTTAGTATTTTATTTCGATTTTCTGAAAATTATAACGTTAACACACGCGTTTCAAATTCGCCATAGGTTTGTGCACACAATCCCCGCCCACAAATAAGGGCATGAAGGAAAGCATGCCCCGGGAAGGGGCTGGGTGTTAGGAGATAGAGGGGGGCCTCCAGGAATGGCAAAATTAGCAATTTGACCCGGGGCATGCTTTGTTAGTATTTTATTTCGATTTTCTGAAAATTATAACGTTAACACACGCGTTTCAAATTCGCCATAGGTTTGTGCACACAATCCCCGCCCACAAATAAGGGCATGAAGGAAAGCATGCCCCGGGAAGGGGCTGGGTGTTAGGAGATAGAGGGGGGCCTCCAGGAATGGCAAAATTAGCAATTTGACCCGGGGCATGCTTTGTTAGTATTTTATTTCGATTTTCTGAAAATTATAACGTTAACACACGCGTTTCAAATTCGCCATAGGTTTGTGCACACAATCCCCGCCCACAAATAAGGGCATGAAGGAAAGCATGCCCCGGGAAGGGGCTGGGTGTTAGGAGATAGAGGGGGGCCTCCAGGAATGGCAAAATTAGCAATTTGACCCGGGGCATGCTTTGTTAGTATTTTATTTCGATTTTCTGAAAATTATAACGTTAACACACGCGTTTCAAATTCGCCATAGGTTTGTGCACACAATCCCCGCCCACAAATAAGGGCATGAAGGAAAGCATGCCCCGGGAAGGGGCTGGGTGTTAGGAGATAGAGGGGGGCCTCCAGGAATGGCAAAATTAGCAATTTGACCCGGGGCATGCTTTGTTAGTATTTTATTTCGATTTTCTGAAAATTATAACGTTAACACACGCGTTTCAAATTCGCCATAGGTTTGTGCACACAATCCCCGCCCACAAATAAGGGCATGAAGGAAAGCATGCCCCGGGAAGGGGCTGGGTGTTAGGAGATAGAGGGGGGCCTCCAGGAATGGCAAAATTAGCAATTTGACCCGGGGCATGCTTTGTTAGTATTTTATTTCGATTTTCTGAAAATTATAACGTTAACACACGCGTTTCAAATTCGCCATAGGTTTGTGCACACAATCCCCGCCCACAAATAAGGGCATGAAGGAAAGCATGCCCCGGGAAGGGGCTGGGTGTTAGGAGATAGAGGGGGGCCTCCAGGAATGGCAAAATTAGCAATTTGACCCGGGGCATGCTTTGTTAGTATTTTATTTCGATTT